>JAMKQA010040012.1:0-22475 GCA_024699735.1 Posidonia australis | reverse complement strand
AGGATCTTGTGTGAGGCTACTAGCCCTTGAGCACAAGGTCCATAGATATTGCATTTGCACTTCTTTCGCTTTTAAGGCACATTTACCAAGTTTTACAGTAGGATTTTACACTGCAGAATGCATTCTCTTGTGAACTGGCATTGCATAGTTTTCTGTTTTCCCTCAGCACATTTTTCTGGCCCACCTAGGAGCATATAGGCGGCGCACCAGACTGGAGCACCAGTCTGGCACACCAAACAGGCACAGCAACCTGTTTTCAATAGCACACAGTAGGTTTTTATATGGTTTTTGCATGCTTTCACGACTCGATTTGGCTTCTGAGTTTCTTTGGCTTTTTTCCTTGGCATAATAGGAAGGCACAACTCTGTTTTCAATCATTCCAAGCATTTTAGATTGCATTTGGCATATAGCAAGGCAAGGATGAAAAATCACTCGAGATTATTAGATCTTTGATCTTATTATGCAATATTCTTGCATCAACACTTGACCCGACATACGAGTGATACTTCTGAGCATTAGGACACACCTCTACACATCATGTACCTATATTTTAGACACCACACGCATAAGCATGGCATGGCATATCGCCCTTAGGCGTACAGCAAAGGCTGCAAAGCCGACATTTCATAAGCAATAGAGAAACCAATAGAAGATCGATTTATCAGGCGTACGAGGGTGCCTAACACCTTCCTCGTACGTAATAGGGATCCTTACCCATATTTCTGGTTTACAAAGACCTTTTCCATTGTTTTTGCATGGTTTTCATGTTTTATATGGTTTTCCTCGTCTTCCATTTGAATAGACTAGGTGGCGACTCCTGCATTTGCATATTTTTTATATTTGCCGTGACTTTGCTGACTCTCGCATATTTTGCCATTCACACTGGCATGGTTACAGGAAGCTTCTAGAAGCAATCAATTCGAAAAGAAGATATTTTGACCTCATCATCCATGGAGCTAGCGACACATATGGATATGTCGCCATAGAGACAGGTGACGGTCCGAGATATTCTATTTTCTGTTGCGAGAAAATAGCCAAAAGTATCTTATTGTGTTTAGTTGCCGCTCACACTGGTGTCGAGCTCTAAATATCTCCTCGTTTAAAAATAAAATCCAAAACAGCCTCAACAAATATCTAGCAAGTGTAAATGACTCGTCCTGACATTTTCAAACACTTTGGAGATGGCTAGAATATTCTAGAAGGTCTTTTGAATTTAAAATCGAATTTAAAAGATAAAATAAAATCCATCAAAATGAATTCTGGAAGTTTTTAGAAGCAATCAATTCGAAAAGATGATATTTTGACCTCATCGCCCATAGAGCTAGCGACACATATGGATATGTCGCCGTAGAGACAGGTGATAGTCCGAGATATTCTATTTTCTGTTGCGAGAAAATAGCCAAAAGTATCTTACTGTGTTTAGTTGCTGCTCACACTGGTGCCGATCTCTAAATATCTCCTCGTTTAAAAATAAAATCCAAAACCGCCTCAACAAATATTTAGCAAGTGTAAATGACTCGTCCTGACTTTTTTAAACACTTTGGAAATGGCTAGAATATTCTAGAAGGTTTTTTTGAAATTAAAATCGAATTTAAAAGATAAAATAAAATCCATCAAAATGAATTCTAGAAGCTTCTAGAAGCAATCAATTCGAAAAGAAGATATTTTGACCTTATCGACCATGGAGCTAGCGACACATATAGAAATGTCGCCGTAGAGACAGGTGACGGTCCGAGATATTCTATTTTCTGTTGCGAGAAAATAGCCAAAAGTATCTTACTGTGTTTAGTTGCCACTCACACTGATGCCAAGCTCTAAATATCTCCTCGTTTAAAAATAAAATCCAAAACAGCCTCAACAAATATCTAGCAAGTGTAAATGACTCGTCCTGACTTTTTCAAACACTTTGGAAATGTCTAGAATATTCTAGAAGGTTTTTTGAATTTAAAATCGAATTTAAAAGATAAAATCTCCAATAATTACAAGCATTAAATATATCCATAGAAAATTCTAGACTCGTAATTAAAAAAATATTCAAACATTAAGCACATGTTGAAATTATCTTTTTAAATTATAGATAATTCTGGCATTGAAAAAGTGATAATTAATATCATATCTAGTTTTGGACCATGATAAAAATATATGATATTAATCTTAACGTCATCCATTATTCTAGAAGTTTCTGGAATTTTTTGGCATTAATAAAGATTTATATGATATTCCATAAATAAATAAAACTTAGAAAATCCTAGAAATTATGATAATCATGGGAAAAATCATGATAACATTAATAAATATCTCATATATTATATTAAAGCCCAAGATGACGTGTTTTTACGAGAGAAAGACCTAGGTTGTCAAATGCCTATTGAGATGGCATTAGAACCTAGTTGCCTATATGATTGGCAACAAAAGATGTCGCCTCCTATTGTAGCGTCTAGATTAGTCGTTGCTATCGAAGGCGTCATTTTGTCTTTTGCATTTTATTCCCTGTATTTTATGTTAAATTCAGAGAAGTTCCTCAAAAGTTTGGAAAATACTCAGAAATCTCATGAAATCATAAAAACATCTTCTTTAAGCTCAAGATACTCAAATCTGCCACTAATTTGAGTAAGATGAGAGCGTTAGCTTTGTCACAGCTAGTGATTCACCAAAACGTTCAAGGGCCTCAAGCTTGCCACTAGCCTGAGCAAGTTAGCTTTGCCACAACTAACAACCTTAAACAAAGTAAAATAAAAAATGTTTTTAAGGAAAACATGGAATATCTGGAAGATAGAGAAAAAAATCCTTGTTCCTATGATCTGGAGTGCCTCAAAGGTTCCTATCCTAGATAGACTCTGGATATGCAAAAATAAGATATCTATAGATGCTCCTCCTTGGAGGTGATCTTAGAATAAGATTGGCTCCAAGGAAAGAACGATATTCCCATGAACATTTCCTGGAAAGAGGAGCTCGCTCTCAAACAGTTCGCCACAGTTGAACCAATAGAGGACGAATAAAAGAGGGAACAAACTTGATTTCGGAGCTACGTGTCATAGTCAAGTACTTCACTTACCATTTTTGTCATATTGAAGCTCAGTCATGGAGGGGTCTAGTCGGTTTCAGAGCTATGTGTCACAGTCAGATGTCGAGACCATGTCAACCATGTAGAGATGTCACTTTCACTTCAACAAGACAAAAACTAAGGATGGTCGTGGGGTGTGACCCTAGCGCTGACTAGGAGTGAAAATGGGATGATCATAGGGCAAGTTCCCTAGCACCGATCGAAAATAAAAAGGGATTGTGGCTTCTCGTCTGAGAGCTTACTCAGATTGGAATAGCAAAAGGATAGGTGGAATAGCAAAAGGATTCTGGGAGGATCACAGTTCTAAGGGCTTTTAACTCTCTTGAAGAACAATGCTCCGTTAGCGCCTTTACTTTCAATGCATAATTCCTAAATGCATGGATGCATGTTTCAGGCACACAAATGCAAGTGCAAGGTCAACATATGATGCAATGAATGGTCTGTATGATAGGTTAGGTCAGTGGGGTACGGGTGGTCCCTAGCCATACAGACATTTGCAAGATGCATGAATGTAATTTGTTGTGGTCAAGTGTTTTCCATCCTTCAGTGTGACCAGCACACTCGGGAAAGGACTATCGTCCCACAATTTGACTTGGCAAGTAAAGGGGCTCTGTGAAAGAAGAATCGGGTGAGGGAGTGAACCCTTCCTTTGCCAAACTAGGGTTTTGCCTCTTAGTCAAGGCGATGACTGTGTACACGATCAGGACTCCAAAGGCGGAAGCCCGTTGCTTGATGTGATGCACAATTGGGTCTTTGACGTGCATGACAGGACATGATGTAGCCTCATGATAGGACAGACACGATGCACATGGTGGGACTTGATGTAGCCTCATAGTGGGACTTGATGTACTAACACCTGATGGTACCTGTACACTCAATAGCATGTTAGTGATCGAAGGGTGTACCTTTCCCTACGTCAAATGAGTTGGCTAGGAAAAGATACTATAGTGCTATCCTTTGACTCCCCTATGTTGAAAACTAGGTGGATGGAATTAGTCTTGGCCTCAATTGAGAGATGGAAAATCGAAGCCCAGTGGATGCCAATTGTGAGTCATTCGTAGATGCTCTAAAGATCACTGTGGGGCAATATCTTTGTGGAGAGAATGCACCCAAGCCATGAGGGCACACTTGAGTCGGACGTGAACTTTGAATGGGTCGGTTGTTGCATCATCGGCCATATCAACTCGAGTTTTCTTACTTACTAGGTTTTCACTTGTTGGTAAGGTGGATGGCACTACTTATTTAGGTTTCTTTTTTGTTTTTTCTGATTTTTTTGGGATTTTTGGATTTTCTGATTTTTTTGGACTTTTGGATTTTCTGATTTTTTTGGTCTTTTGGATTTTCTAATTTTTTTGGATTTTTCAGATTTTCTGATTTTTTTTTGGATTTTTGGATTTTTCTGATTTTTTTTATTTCTTTTTTGATGGAAAGGAAGGGAAGAATGGGTAGCCTTTTGAAGCCTTAGCCTAGGGTCTACTTTGGCCCTTTGGGTCGTACTTTACCATCCTGGGCTTGTCACTTGTGTCATGTCTTCATCCTTAAGAGACTATGTCCCATACCTAGGCCTTCCTAGTCAATCGCTCCTTTAACCTACTTGGTCTTTGAATACCTAGGGTGACTTCTTCTTTGAGTATGTGTGCAAGAGAATGGGAGAGATTCGGGGTTTGGCAAGCTCTTGACATAGGCTTAGGTTCTGATGTCACTTGCCAATGGTTAATCCTAATGTGCATTTCTTTCCCTAAGGTTTCCTTTCTTTTCCGCTCTAGATAGCTTCTTTGTTGTCATCTTTCCCCTCTCCTTTTTCTTTTTGTTGATTGGATAGCTTCTTTGCTGCTGTCGTTCTAGCTCTTTTCTCTTTTTTTCCCTTTTTTTTTTGATTTGGCAGGTGCCTACCCATCACTACTCATTAAGATTTATGCTATGGTAGCACACCTGCCGAGCGTCAGTGGTCACACACCCGTTTTGAGTGTTCGGTCAAAAGATATTGGTCATTGAGGGACCGAATCACTCCTTTATTTTGAACGCTCATTCCCTCTTTATACGCTTTCTAAGTTTGTTCGTGACATAACGCTCATCCATGATTGCCTCTTGGACTTACACTAGGATGCCACGTTATGCCTGGCGAGCGGTGTTTATGATATGCCTTAGCTTCGAGCTCGTCTTGCTCTTCTCTCCTCATGCAGTGTACGTAAGGGCACAGGACAAAGTGTAGATCACCCTAAGTATCTATTTCCTTGTAGGCTCTAGGGGTGACCTTCTTTTCTAGCTTAGGGTTAGGTCCTAGGGCTCTTTAGGTACAGATTTGACTGATCAAGGGTAGTACTTTTTAAAGTTCATTGCATTCCAGGGGTCATGCAAATCTATCCCATTTTAGGACAATCGATAAGCGTTCCTTGGATATGCAGCCACCATAATGTAAGCCCTCCCAGTTTGGCTTCAGCTTTCTCTTAAGATGTGGCTTATTGACATGTAGCACCTCCTTAAGTATTAGATCAACTATGTTGAATTTACGTTCGATTACCTTCTTTTGATAAACCCTAGTCATTCTTTGTCGGTAGACGCATGCGTGTTCGGTAGCTATGAGTCACTTCTCATCGAGGAGTTCTAGGTCGAGCAATAATACCTGCTCTTTTCATCAACAGACCTGCATCGACTTGGACTTTTAATTAGGGGATCGGGATCTCATATGGGACTACTGCCTCCATTGAAAAGGTTAAGGCATAGGGTGTTTGGCCTGTTGCTGTTCTTACGGTGGTGTGGCAAGTCCATGGTGCATTATTTAGTTTATTTGTCCAATCCGATCCCTTGGCGAATTTTACTGTCTTCTTAATGATTTTTATTAGGATCTTATTAGTAGCTTCTGCTTGACCATTTTCTTGTGGATAATAAGGAGAGTAGTGATGGAGAGTGATACCAAACTTTTTGCATACCGTGATGAACTCCTCTGTGATGAAGATTGGCTCGTTGTCTGCTACGAAGGCTTTAGGAATCCCGAACCTGGAGATGATGTTCCTTTGTACGAACTAGCACAAGGTGGTGGCTTTGATGTTCACAAACGCTTCTACTTCCACCCACTTGGTGAAGTACTCGGTTGCAGTAAGGATGAAGATACTTTCCTTGGCTTGTTGTATTGGCCCGACTACATTGGAGGCCCACATAGAGAAGGGCTAGGGAGCTCACATCGCATGGAGTGCTAAGGCAAGAGCATGGATCTTGTTGGCATGTAGTTGATAGCTCCGACATTTCTTGACTTTGGCCATGTAGTCAGCCTCCATTGTAGGCCAGTAGTACCCTCTTCTGACGATTATGTTGACCATGGCTTAAGAATTGATATGGCCCCTACACGCTCATTCATGTGTTTCCTTGAGGATTTCGGCTGCTTTCTAATGCATCAACACATCGAAGTTCAATGCCCAATGGAGTCTTTCGAAATAATGTGTTGGCTCTAATATAGTATTTGGTTTCCAACCTCCTTAAGGTTTCTCTATCCTTGGGTGTAGTGTACGGTGTGAAGGTACCATTTTGCAGATAGTTCAAGATGTCGTAGTACCACGAGTTCTCATCATCGACTTCGGTAGTTCCTTGGTAGTAGACCTCAATGTACATCATGTTTTCTTGGTGGGACTCTTCATGAAGTTCTCAAACTCAACTTGTAGCTGACTCCACCATTGGTGAATTGATCCTTCACACCATGACGATCTATTCACCACCTTCCAAGTTGAAGGGGAACGATGATGCGAGTGAGTTTGCTAGGATGTTGTTGCTTCTAAGTGCATGCACGTATACCACTCACTCAAACTTCTTCAGCAGGGCTCTTGCTAGGTTGTGATATTCCTAAAGCCTTAGTGAGAGAGTCTTGTACTTACTGAGGACTTGCTTGATGATAAGCTGTGAATTTCCAACTACTTTGAGTCTTCTTGCCTCTAGATCGAGGGTGGTCTGCAATTCAAGAACGAGAGCCTCATACTCTGCGATGTTGTTGCTCGTTGAGAAGCCTAGTTGTATGGAGATAGGGATAAGGACACCCTCTAGAGTGATAAGTGTTGCCCCTATTCTGATTCATTGCGAGTTGAGTGCCTCGTCAATGTAGAGAGTCCACTTTCTGACTAGCAAGGTGGCATTGTTGATGACAAGGATCTCTTCATTCGGGAAGTCGGTTGAAACTAGTTGATATTCTGGCAGAGGTAGTCTAGCAAGCTAATCGGCGATCGCTTGCCCCTTGACAGCCTTCTGTGTGACAAACTCTAGGTCAAACTCTATGAGGAGCATCTGCCAGCGTGTGACACTTCTGGACAATGCGGGCTTCTCGAACATATATTTGATGGAGTCCATCATGGCTATATAGTAGACCTTGTACGCTAAGAAGTAATGTCTAAGCTTTTGGGAAGCCCATACTAGCATTAGGCAGTGTTTCACGATCTAGGAGTACTTCTTCTCGTATTCCATAGACATTCTGCTCAAGTAGTAGACAATCTTTTCTTTCTTCCCTGTTTCGTCGTGTTCGGCTAGAATGACACCAAAGGAGTTGTCGGTGACTACTAGGTATAGCAATAATGGGCACTCGGGAACTGGCGCAGCTAGTATTGGAGGATTGAGAAGGTAGAGCTTTAGATCATGGAATGCTTTTTGACAAGACTCATCCCATTTGAACTCTGCACCGCCTTTCAGTAGCTTATAGAATGGTTTGCACTTTTCTGCGTGTTGGAAAATGAACCATCGAATGAACTGTAGTCTCCCTATGAGTCCTTTGAGCTCCTTTATGTTCTTCGGAGGCGGCATTTCTACGATTATTTTGGCCTTTATCGGGTCTACCTCTATTTCCCTCTTACTTACAATGAACCTGAGCAATTTTCCAGTGATTACCTGGAAGACACTTCTTTGGATTCATCTGGAGATTGTATTGATCCACCCTCTAGAGTACTCTCTCTATGGCTTTGAAGTGTCCATCTCTTGTATTTAACTTCACCAACAGATCATCCACATAACACTTCATGAAATCGTACATCATGTCATGGAAAATTGCCATCATGGCTCTTTGGTAGGTGGCTCCAGCATTCTTCAAACCAAATGGAATGGCAACGTAGCAATGGGTCCCTCATGGAGTTGTGAATGAGGTCTTCTCCTGATCTTCTTTGACAAACTTGATATGGTTATATCTAGAGAAGGCGTCCATGAATGAGAGCATTTCATGGCCCATAGTGTTGTCTATGAGGATGTCGATGTGTAGTAGGGGGATATCGTCCTTCGGGTAAGCCTCATTCAGGTCCTTGTAGTTGATGCATACTCAAACTCCGCCATCTTTCTTCATAACTGGGACTATGTTGGCGATCCATTTGGGATAGACCACCACTTGGATGAACTTGGCTTTGTGCAGCTTGTCTGTCTCTTCATTGACCTTCAACGCTAGTTCTGGTCATAATCTGATGAGTTTCTATTTCATTGTCCTTGTGTCGGGCTTAAGGGAGAGTTTGTGCTCTACCAGGGATGACTCCAAGCTAGGCATTTCTCCATAGGAGAAAGCCAGAACCATTACATACTTCTTGGACAGACTTATCATTCGGTGTCGTTTATCTGAGTTGAGCCCAGAGCTAATCCGGACTTGTCTTGGGTCTTCCACGATTGCCAGATTTATTTCCTCTATTTCTTCAGTAGCAACCTTGGTCCATTCATCATATCTTTTCATCATTTTGTCAAAAATGGTCAAACCCTTTCTCTCTTCTTCATTTGGGTCTTCGTCTATGTCCACTAGCTCATAAACTTCATAGTTCCTATTGTTTTTGTCAATTATGCTCGATACTTCTTCGCCCAGGACGATGGCATGGGACCGTGCTAGCTCTTGTGGGAACATCGTGATGTAGTGACAGACTCTGACAGTCTGCTTGATTGCTTCCTTCCATGCTTGGGCTGCACACTTAATGGAACTGTAGATACCCTTTGTGAGGACATGGTGGTAGTTAGGCTATCCGGACCATGCCCTCCACTACCTTCCCTTTTATTATCTACACTAGGAATAAAGTACTGAAAAGAAAATTGTATGAAAATAAAACAAAAGTGTTTAATGCTGGAAAGAAACTATTTACAAGGCTAGGGGGAGTGCCCCTTGGTTTGCCTCCTCATTGGAAGTGCTTTGCCATTTGGCTTAGTGAATGGCCCCAACCCCTTCTTGCTTAGAGGGGTAAGGCAACGGGTTGTTGAAGTGCACAGTGAGGTTGCCAAGGTCGAGGGCGTCGATGTTTTCGACTTCTGCTTCTTGAGGGAGTGCTTCGGATGGGTCATTTGCTGAGATGTCCAGAGGCAAATGACATTTCAGAGAGCTAGGAGAGCATCATCAAAGGCTTCTTCTGAGGAGAGCGGGGAGACTTTTGGAGAGAGAAAAAAAGCTTCCAGAGAGAGAGGAGAAGCTTCAGGGAGGTTGAGAGAGGATCTGAGAGCTTGACTAGCTACTGGCAGATCAGTAATCCTTTTCAGAGCGAGGCTACTCTCGAATTGAAGCCCAACTAGTAGGAAATGATTCGACAATGTCCAAGTTAGTGGCTTAGTGAGATCCTTTGATAGGTACCGAGGATACCCTAGCCCCATTCCATTGTGCTCTTCGGGCATCCCAAGTGCATCTATCATTCCTTGCTCTTGACGTCCCAATCCTTTTCCCGACCTATAGCCTATGCATAGGAGAAGCTCTCATTATCTTTGCATGTGTTCTAGGAAATGGGAGGGGGTTGAATCTATGCTTCGAGGCACAAAGATTTTCTTTACGTTATTTACTACCTCGGTCGTTGAATCTTCCTTCTAAGGAGTAGGTGGTAGCATCGGTGTGGTGGTTGGGATGGTGACACAATGTACCCCATCTTCGGTTGGCTCGTCTCTCGTGACCTTGATTATTTTCCCTTGGTGAGGGAACTTTATGCATTGATGGCGTGGGGAGGTGACTATCATGATTTCCTCAATCCACTAGTGCCCTAGGATAAGCTGAAAGGAGATGTATGCATCGACTATTATTAGCTTGATCTCTATTTCTATCGGGCCAATGGCGACCTTGACGTTGATTCAACCATGTGCCCTCTTTGTGTTATTGTCATACCTTGACAGTTAGTGCCGCTAGGCACATTTGATTTTCTTTAAGTCCAAGAAGATTAAAAGTAAAAGGGAGAATATATTTAAAGTTGCTCCTTTGTCAACCAACCCACCAGAAAGTTCAAAATTGTTTATTTTCATAGTGACACTTAAAGGCAAAGTCCTCCTTTCAGGAGGAGCTAGTTCAGAGTCTATAAAGAACAAGGTGAGTTCAACAAAGGTCACAACCACAACTGTTGCCAGGGATTCCACAGGCATGTCTTCTGGCTCTTGGGCTTTTTTAGGACGTCCATCAAGATATTGTGATGTCGCTCAAAGGCCTTGATCAGCTCATAGATGGAGATCCTTGCCTGCATCTTTCTTAGCTACTCTAGGATGTCATACTCTCCCTTTATTCTTCTGGGTACTTCAAATTCTTGTTGTAATGGGGGTGAGACTCTTTCCACTGTGGCTGGAGGCAGCGCAACTTGGTTTGAAATTTGGCCCGTTCTAGTGATAGGGGCTTGTTGGTGAGCTTCACGAGCTTGGGCAGATCTGATTAGTGACGTGGGTTTTCTCAGTAGGGACTTCCCTTATGCTCGATCTATCCACGACAGAGCAGAGATAGGCCTTGCTGCATAGGGCCCGCATAAAGTAGTTGGACATGTCTTCATGTAAGGCTCATGGCTATCCGGTCCTAGAATCCTTCGAAGCTTGGCGTGTCATCAGGCCAGTAAGGATCATCAATCCATCCTCCTACCAGCCACCCATTAGGTGATTATGAGGCTACCTCTCCATTAACTGGCTCTAACAGCGCTTGTAGCTAGGTCATCCCCTCATCTACATCATGATTTGCTCGAATGGTGACTACCCTTCCTTAATGCTTGAATTAAAGACATTGGTGTACTGGGTAGGCAATGGCCATGATTTCTACTAGCCAGGATCTCCCTAGAATTAGGGGTTCAGCTAGGTCTTGTTCCATGATGACAACTATTGTTGTAGTACTCAGTGGGCCGATGGTAATGTCCAATTGAGCCATACTGATCGCCTCTCTTACGCCTCTGTCATATGCTGCACAAGCGAAATGACGCTCAGTAATCTGGTCATTCTCAATACCTATGTAGACTAGGGTGGATATGGAGCAGACACTCCAACTAGCACTAGCGTCAATAAGCACTCCTGTTAAAGGAAAGTCGTTGACCATCACAGAAATGACCAATGGGAGGGTGCGCTCTACTGGTGGTGGCAACTCTGTATCTTTGAAGGTAATGTCCACCCACTCAATATCTATGACACCTTCTCCAGTTAATACAGAGGGGTCTCCATGTTCTATCCCGTCAGGCAGCTGTTGCTCACATGTGAGAAGGGTGTCAATATTATCCAAGAAGTTGGTATCATCGGCGAGCTCGTCTGGCTGAGGATCCCACGTGTCATCTGTCCCCTCTTCCCATTCTTCATTAGACAGGACCTCCATGATTGGTGTCTTTGGCTCCTTAGATTCTTCTTCCTCAATATCAGGTGGCCCTAAGTTCGGGTTCTCTTCAATGCGTTGGAAAGTCACCACTTCAGCTGGAGTTGCATGCTATTTGTCCTTGGGGCACACATGGACCACGACGTTATTCGGTAGAGGGTTCTGATGTATTTGCATCTTGGGTTGCCTTGCCTGAGCTGTCCTCAATCTCTCCCTAAGAACAATCTACATGATCTCCCTTTTGTCGTTTGGATTATATATCTTGTCCTTCACCACAAAACACTCATCTAACGTATGTCTATTCCTCTAGTGGTAGGGACAATACTTAGTTATATCTGCATTATGAGCGTTTGGCTTTCGCATCGGGAGCTGTAGATTCCCGCTCTCTATCAACATAAGGAATATGTCACTGAGCGCTTCTGGGAGTGGCAGATAGTGCTTTCGTTTTGGCCCTTCGTAAGCCTCAGGTGGGGGGACATTGTGGTAGCTTCTTTGCCCCTACTGTTGCCCCTATGGCTGCCCCTAAACTGATTGTTTTGTTGTGCTTGTTGTGCATACACGGGGTAAGCTGGTGACTATTGTTGCTACCATTGTTGTGGTTGTGAGCATTGTGGCTAATACTGCATTGGAGGCCCTTGGTATTGATTTGTTTGAGGCTGCGGGGGATATTGATACTGTTGGGTCAGAGGTTCATGATGCTGATCATCTTTGCATCCATTCTGATCCTATTGTGTTGAGATTTACTCCACGCCCTCTGTAATCTCTTTTATGGTGTGCCCAACGGCCTTCTTCTTACTTTTCCTTTCAAACTCCAGGAAAGGTAAATCATCTTTGTTGCGTAGGACTTTAGATAGCTGGGGATACGTTTGGAAGTCCCCCACAAGTAGGCCTATCCTGAGTGCTTTGTTAGTATTCTTAGCTATGATTTCCACATCTTGGTTCTCTTGGATGTAGTACTCAGCCCTGGCTACCATGTCCCTCCACCGACTTGCATACGTGATGAAGTCTTTGTTTGGCTTCATCTTTTCCACAATGATATCACCAATTGTAGGCTTATACATCACGTGGTGGTTGTGTTGGCTTAGGAATTTCGCCTCCACCATCTTGAAGTCACAGAGATCTTGTGTCGTGAGAGTATCGAACCACTTCAGTGCCTCACCCTCTAATGTCTTGAAGAACCGGTAGACCATGAGCCCTAGGTCATATTTGTAAGGGAGAGCATCCATGGTCAAGGTGGCCAAGTGGCTTGTTGGCTCGCCGGTTCCATCGTACTTCCTCATCTTTGCCAGTTTGAATCCCAATAGTATGGTGAAATGTGGGAACTTGGAAGTGTCAAAGCTAGCAAGAGTTTTTGAGGTGACTCCTGCCTCTGCCAATGCTTTTGCAATAATCCTTTTGATTTCTAGACTTTGGATGGATAATTGCCCCTCGCCTTGGTATCCTTGAGCTTGGTAGGGCTGGTTTTGTCAAGGGGTGATATATGATGGAGCGAATGGTGGAGGTTGAGGGTAGTATGTAGGCAATGGTACTGGTTGGGGTGTCCCTAGGTAGAGTGGTGGAATGTGGCCTAGGGATGATAGAGGGTTTTGGTGGGTGAATGGTTTGGTGGGGGTAGTGGCATATGGTATGGTTGGGCTTGGTGGTACTATATAGGTGCTCCCTGGAGTGGGCTAGGTTGGCATGGGTAATGGACCTTAGTGTGAGCTCAAGGGAGAGGGCCTAGGTGTGAGCAGAGATTGTGGGTTCCCTGCAATTCCCAAATATTGATGCTATGCAAGGAATTGGTGGACTTGATTGGCCGCCCCTTTGGGCAATTGATGAGAGTTGGTTAGCGTTGGCCTTGCTCCAATGGGTGAAACATTGTAAGGCTGAGAGTATCCTATCTCCTCCTCTTCCCTGATGTCCTTTTCAATGTGTGGTCTTTAGGCTTCGCTCGTAGGAGGACGTGTAAGGGTAAAGCCTCTAGACGAATAATCAAAAGAAATAGACACATAACGGAATTGACAACGAGGCTTGTGTTGTTGGAAGCTCAGAGTGTCTGGCTCTCATAGAGGTTGTTGGAGAATTGAACAGGAACTCATGCTGCCCATGAACCTTATTGGCTTGAGATGTAGGAGGTGAGGATGCTGCCATGCTTGTGGTAGTTTGGGTTGTGCTTGGTGTGGGAGTCACGTCAAAGGGGTCCACGTGTGATCTCAACCATGTCTATTGAACCTCAGATAGCATCAACTAGTCTCTTTTTATTGTTTTTTACAATCAACTATAAAAAAGAAAAAGAAAAAGAAAATGAAAATACAGACTTCGTGTATCACTACGCGATACCCTACTACAAAATGTCTAAAATAAGGGTAAAAGAGACACTGGCTCAAAGAAAAAGAAACTCAAAGAAGATGTTCGAGCTACTGTTGGACCAAGAACTGGAACCAGAGGACTAACTGATTTTCCTGCACCTTGTTAATCACACTCGTGTACGGACTACACTGCAAGCAAGTCAATCAGTGTGCTCCTGTCACCTCGCCTGTCACTATGGCAACACAACATGTCACCGATGGAGATGGTGATGCTATAAGTCGACGAACAGTCAAGTAGCTTGTGCCGCTGGCTACTTCGACAACTTAGATTTATCCTGGACAGACCAAACGGCAAGCAAACCTAGATATTCAATCAAGTTCTCGACAGAACGTGATTTTTAATGGGTTTGAAAACATAATTAGTGGCTAGATTAACCTACGTTCACTTAGTCAAGTAGGTTCCTATGACAAGGGTGAGGTCAACCTCAGACACACTAAGGGTCACACAATGGGATTTAGGCTTTGATACCACTCTTTGACCTTCGTTAGGGTTCACCAAGAGGGCTTAGACTGTGGATTTGTTTCTCTAAAGAGGGGCCCGTAACCCAAGTTTCTGCCCTTAAGGTCGGTCCTAGCAAACCACAAAGCAATAAATAAACAAAGAATAGCAAGATGTCAAGTATCTACTAGGGCTTATTATAGACTCAGTGAAAAAAAAGGAGTCTGAAATGATCACCTAGGACACTTTAGGTTCCTTGATCTAATAATCACAACGAAGACAGTGCATGGGTGAGCGATTGGCATTAGCCCGGTTCACTTTGCTTGGTTGATCAAATTAGATAGGAAATCCCAATGAACTGTAATCTTGCTATCAAACATGCACTTTCTGTCCAATTAATGGATGGAAAACAAACCTAAAGATCAATAAAAGACTAAGAGACAGTGGAAAGGAAGATTATTCAGTATTTATTGATCCACAATACCAATGCAGATTGGAAAAAACCATGCAGATTACTAAAATCGAAAGGTCTTCAGTGAAAAATAGGAAAAAATCTCCTTCGCCGCACTGAAAGGTGTCGTGGTGTGTCACTGACTCTGGTCAAACAAGCCACATTACTGGAGATCAAGACCCCTAATAACTAGAAAAAACCCAAAGAGAAGGGTCTGAGGTGTCACGAAAACCTATACGTGTGACCCTCAGACCGAAAACAATACCTAAATCTAATAAATTAAAAGAAATAGAAGGGAAAAGAGAAACGCTTACGTAGTACAGGGGTTGGCTCAAAAGCCGATCCCACCATGATTGCCAATTTTTGTAGATGGAGGAAGATGTATGATTTTTTTTGGTGTTTGCTCCTAATCTGATGAAGGAGTTGAGGTTGTGGATTCACCGGCTCACCAAATCAATGGTTGGATGTTGTTTGGTAGTTTCCTTGTGCAATGTAGCTCCTTTTTTCCCTTCAAAACAAATAAATCTAGATTAGAATGAGGTGAAGTAAACAAAAATCAAAGGAACATGGGAAAACATGTCTGAATGACCCAAATACTAACCGAGGGTTGTCCCCTCATGCACATGCTATGGATCTAATATGAAATGTGATGATAAAATGAAAATTAACACGAGAACGATACTCCCTTCACCCTTACGAATGCAACATGGAGGGGAGGAAGTGGAGGCATGAATGAAGAGTTGGGACTAAAGAGGACATTAGGAACTCCTTGTGAAAATCCAGTAGGACTTCGTTAGGGTTTGCTCTCTTTAAACAAAACTCTCTCAGAATCAGAAAGCCTCCTTTTATGTGGGAGTCCAGGGGTCTATTTATAAAGGCTAGGATGTGAGGAATCTCATCAAAACAAATTCTGGAAGCTTCTAGAAGCAATCAATTCGAAAATAAGATATTTTGACCTCATCGCCTACGGAGCTAATGATACATATGGATGTGTCGCCACAAAGTCAGGCGATGCCCCGAGATATTCTATTTTCTGTTGCGAGAAAATAGCCAAAAATATCATATTGGGTTTAGTCGCCGCTTACATTAGCGTTGAGCTCTAAATATCTCCTCGTTTAAAAATAAAATCTAAAAGCACCTCAACAATAATCTAGCAATTGTAAACAACTCATCTTGACTTTTTCAAACTCTTTAAAAATCGTTTGAATATTCTAGAAGGTTTTTTGAATTTAAAATCAAATTTTAAATCCAAATTCAAAGATAAAATCGAATTTAAAAGATAAAATCTCCAATAATTACGAGCATTAAATATATCCATAGAAAATTATAGACTCATAATTAAATAAATTTTCAAAAATTAAACACATGTTGAAATTATCTTTTTAAATTATAGATAATTCTAGCTTTGAAAAAGTGATAATTAATATCATATCTAGTTTTGGACCATGATAAAAATATATGATATTAATCTTAATGTTGTCCATTATTCTAGAAGTTTCTGCCATTAATAAATATTTATATGATATTCCATAAATAAATAAATACTTAGAAAATCCTAGAAATTATGATAGTCATGGGAAAAATCATGATACTATTTATAAATATCCCATATATTATATTAAAGCCCAAGATGGCATGTTTTTATGAGAGAAAGACCTAGGGTGTCAAGCACCTATTGTGATGGCACTAGAACCTAGTCGCCTATATGATTGGCAACAAGAGATGTCGCCTCCTATTGTGGCGTCTAGATTAGTCGCCGTTGTCGAAGGTGCGATCTGGTCTTCTGTATTTTACTCTCTGTATTTTATGTTAAATCTAGAGAAGTTCCTTAAAAGTTTGGAAAATACTCAAAAATTTTATGAAATCATAAAAAAATTTTCTTTAAGCTCAAGGTACTCAAATCTGTTACCAATTTGAGCAAGATGAGCGCGTTAGCTCTGCCACAGCTAGCGACCTACAAAAATGTTAAAGGAACTCAAGCTTGCCACTAGTTTGAGTGGATTAGCTCTGCCACAGCTAACAATCTTGAACTTAGTAAAATCAAAAATGTTTTTAAGGAAAAAATGGAACATTTGGAAGATAGAGTAGAAAATCCTCAGTCCTGTGATCTGGGGCTCCTCAAAGGTTCCTATCCTAGATGAACTTTAGGAAATGCGAAAATGAGATATCTACAATCATATGAGAGATGGACATGGAGGGACTAGAAGTTCCCTCTCTCTCTCTTAGGATCTCTATCTAGGGTTTCTGGCTAGCTTCTCTAGGGTTTGAATGTATCTCAAAATTTTTGAAGTGCCTCTCAGAATTTTAAAAGTGCCTCCCCTTCAAACTGTTGACCTAGGGGTCAATTTATGGAGTTTAGGGGTTGAGATTCTCGTCAAAGACGAGATATAGATCAAGGGTCAGGATGAAATGCTCTTAAAAAAATAGAAAATTAGGATATAAGCTCGTCACCTATATGAGAGGCGACTAGCCTAGAGATTCTATTCTTAGCATCACAAGGTGAATTAGCACCCAAAAGGCAAGATATCAGCCACGTCAGTTATTCGTCGATTCATGTGCCAACGAGCTACTAAAAAGATATAATTTTGAAAATCAAGATCATAAAATATCCATTACGAATCTATTATCAAATATTGACCAAATCAATCCTGAAAAATCATACTCATAATTAAAAGAGATTCAAAATTAATTTTCAAATTCAAAATCCACTTAAAATGTTAATTAAATTAGATTTAAAAATCAAATCTTTAATAAATACGAGATACTCAATTAAAATGAAGGATAAATCTAATTTAGTATAGATTCGTATTTATCTTGATTTTTGGATTTTATCTTTATTTTCATGACATTATCTTCAATTAAATATAAGCTATAACATTAAAATGTGTTACCTTAAAATAAAAAGTTCATTTTTAGTAAAATAAAAATAAGTAGCATTAATTATCAAGTCGTTTGAATTTCAATAATTTTCTAGAATTAATTAGCATTTATAATGATTTATATGATATGAATAGATATCTAAATGTTTGAAAATTATAGAAATTATAATAATTATGGGAAAAATCATAATAACATTTATAAATATCTCAAATATTATATTAAATTCTAAGATGACAAATTATCTAGAAAGAGAAGTCCAAGATTCTCGTTGCCTGTACATATAGTGACAGGACTCGTAGCCTGTCAACATGGCAACTACCTTGTTGCCTGCCTTTCAAGGTGGTATTAGTTATGTCACCCTCAAGGTCTGGAAAGTCTGGAAATACTTTAGAATTTTCATAAAATCACAAAAACATTTTCTTTAAGATTAAAATACTCAATGGATTCGAACTTGTCACTAGTTTGAGCGGATTAGCTCTACCACAACTAACGACTTGAATCAAGTAAAATTAGAAATTTTTTTAGAGAAGTCATAAAAAGTTTGGAAAATATATTATAGATCCTTTAACCACGTGATCTAGGGCGCCTCAAAGGTTCCTATCCTAGATGAAAATACTAATGTGATAAAAGTGAGGCTTGTTAGTCAGGGCGGCGTACCCCTAACATGAAGAGGTTCACCATGGCAGTGTAGTAGGGTCAGGGTTGTTATCTCACCAACTGCTTATAGTTGGGTCATCTTTGGCAAAGGTGGCACTACTGGTTTTGACTTGACCTGTGTGTTTGGTTTTGAGCTAGAATCAACTTGAGATTTGGCTTATGGTTTTAACTCAATTCTAGATGAGATAAGATTTGTGATTTATGCTAGTTTCTAGCTGTGTTTGAATGATGATTTGAGTTTGGCTTGGCCTTGTGTTTTGGGTTAGAATTTAGTTATGAATGGGTTTCTCCAAAATGCATAAAAAATTGATTTCTAAGTTGCATAAGATTTCAAAAAGAGAACAAGTTTGAGAAAAGCATGATTTGAAAGAAACTACTTGGAGAATTTTCTGAATAGATTTTTTCAATTACGATTTGGGTTTTGAGAACCGAAATTTGTAGTTTCCTATGGTTTTTTGTTGCTTTCCTGGTGGATGTGTACTAGGTGACTTGAGGTCACTGAGGCGTTTCTTTTGATGTTTTGTTCTCAAATGCTGATTAAAGGTGCAGTTCAGTTCTGGTGTACATAGATTGGAGTTACTAGCCACACACAAGTTTTGGTTGGTTGGTTAAATAGGATTTTCTTTTTATTATTAATTAGTTTGTTTATTTATGTTTGGGTAGAACTGGTACTTGTAAGTCACACTCTGTGGGGCTTGACAATAAGAGTGAATAATGTTGATTAAATAAATGATACTATAGTGGATTTCCTTTGCAAGAGTAGCCTAGTCAATCTCCCTCTAAAGTTAGGAAAGGTTCATCTACATTACTAACATGTGTTAGTGAGTGTGTAGGTGATAGCAAATCTAGTTTGTAATCCAAGGTAGAAATCCTCCTATGGTTCTGCACCTACACAACATATGTCTGTACATTTGACAAACCTTAGGCCCCACCATAAACGACAAACAACTTGGCCCTAAATCAAAGCAACGTTGAATAATGAGCTCAAACCCATAGAGTTCATATGATGTATGCAGACATGTCACTTTGACTAAAAGATAAACATTGATTTGGCAAAGAAAGGATTTTGTAACGTCCCGATCCCGGACACGCTACTAAAACACAGTATCATGCATAATTACACTAATTACAGAAACATTAAATAACTGTAACTAAGGCTCACCTTCAGGATCACAATGTGCGGCTAGAAGCTCCAGCTCCTGCACCGGAACTCGGTTGCACGCGGTCTACAACTGAAAACCTACTAAGCACGCGTGAGTGACTTCTAAGTCACCTAGTACGCGCTCCAAACACACAAACCACAAAATCTCGGTAAAACCGTAAAAACTCATTTCTTTTATATTTTTTTTCAAAACTTGGTTATCTTTTTGAAAAACATCTTTTCTTTTACTGGAAAATCATTTGGGGATTCAATCCCAAATCCATGCTTTTTCAAAAGCCATGTTTCCTTTCTTTTCTCAAAAACATTTGGAAACTCATTCCAAACCACATTCTCTTTCAAAACACACTTTTGCATTTTCTTTCAAAACCTTTGGAATTCATTTTCCAAAACATATCTTTTCAATACTTGGGATTTCTTCCCAAAATTACACTTTTCAAATTCACATTTCGGACCAGATCCAACCAAAAACACAATGCCTCATGGGCTCAAATCATAAATACAGGCTGGCATCTAGTAAAAACATCATCACTATTTCACTTCAGGATTTTAGGACTATTCCATCAGTCCAATCCTGACCAAATCACAATTCTTTTCTTTATTCATTTCCACTTTCTTTACTGTTGTTACCTTGATCAGGGGTAATCAGGCACACAAGCAGTAGGTGAGGACATCCTTTCCCTACCTTCCTGCACTGCCGCAGTGAAATTCCTCGTGCGGGATGTCACCGCCCTGGCCAACCAGCCTCAATTCATTTCTCATATGTGCATGGTGATACATCTCTGACTGACGCCCCATCGGTGATCCGAACAACTAGGTCCAATGACCCAGGCTCAGCCTACACCGTCGGTGACCCGAACAACTAGGCTCAAAAACCTAGGCTCAGCCTACACCGTCACGAGCTCGGTGACCCAAACAACTAGGTACAATGACCCAGGCTCAGCCTACACCGTCTCAAGCTCGGCAACCACATTGTTAGTGTTCCATTTCAAAACTCTTTAAACTTTCTTTTCAAACCATTTTCCATTTCAGTCTTTTCGTTGCAGGACTCTATCTCCTTGCAACACTTGACCCTCCACTCGGGATCCCAACTCAAGCCATGAAAACCATGCTTAAAATCATAAATTGAGTCTCATGCCCGAAACCACACAAAATCATCCCTTTCATTCATTTATGGGATTAAAACCCAAAATCACGCCCAAATCTATTTATTTGGGTTCTACATTCCTCCATGTCAGTACACAGGGGAAACATCATTAACACATACTCAACATACCATTAAAACCATTTGTCCTTCATTCAAATCCACATTTAAGTATACCAGGTTCAGGGCAAAAACGGCAGACCGGATCTCCAGTTCGGCATACCGAAATTCCCTATTTCGGTATACCGAACATTTCCGGTATACCAAAACCCCCTACTTCGGTCAATCGAAGGATTTCGGTCTACCGAAACCTAGGATCTGGCCTAATCTGCTAGGATTTCGACATACCGAATTCCTCACAGACAAGGCACACCCCTGTTTTGGGCGGCAGAATTCGCCTCAAGTGGGAGTCCAGATCAGATCCCCCAAACATCAATCAAAAATTTCCATAAAATCATAGGGCGTAGACCCTTGAGTCTACTTCAAAACTCCTCAAACCATTCATTATTCCATCCACCACATAGTTCATACGAAAATCATAAGGGGAAGGGGCTCAAGAATGGCTACTGTAGCCTTCAACCTCAAAATATCATTTCCCCCTCAAAAACCAATCCTAACCGCATGATATCTATATTCTCATGCTATATATCACATTCCCATTCATTTCATGATTTTTCTACAATTTTTCATGCATTTATCTCAATTTTCATGCAATTAACCCATTGTTAATGAAACACTCAACGGAGGAAGGAAAAGGGGTCGCGTACCTGGCTTAGCCCTCCAGCAACCCTCCCGCACTCTGGCAAACCTCCTCGCATCCCGGCGAAGGCTCCTTTGCCAGTGGAACACATGAGCGGCTCACACCACCTCCTTGGTTGCGCGTCGCCGTTCGTTCTCTCCCTCTTCCTCCTTGCGTCGCTGTAACATCAGGGCCAGATTATCCATTTTTAAATAAACCATGTATTATTTGTAATATTGTGTTTAATGGTTTATTAATGGATAATCTGTTGTTTCTTGGCTATGTGTGGTTGTGGATGGCTTTCTGTGCATCTGCCTGTGTTTTGGGACCCTTGTGGAGTCCGATTTGACGATGCACAGTTGTCTCGGTTTACGTGCCATTCTTTCCTCTTTTCTTTTCTTCCTCTTTTTCTTTCTTTCTCTCGCGAGCCCCACCTTCCACCATTTTTTCTGTCTTCCTCTTCTCCCTCCCGTGCCACCAGTGACGGAGGCCCGTGCCTCCCCATCTCGTCCGACAGGATGGGTGGCCGACGCCATGTGGATGGTGATGGAGATAAGAGAGGGAGGCAGTGGCAGAGCAGAGGAGGTATGCTGCGCAGAAAGAAAAGAAGGGAAGAAAGGGAGCTGAGGCGCACATAACCGTGGGAGGAGGTGGTGAGCCATCCGGACGTCTCGCTGGAGCTCGTGGAGGCTTGCCGGAGTGTGGTATGGGGGCCTGGAACAGGTACGCGACCTCCTCCTCCTTCTGGCCCGTTTTGGGTTAACTGTAGATTTTAATGGATGAAAATAGTGATAAATGCATGAAAAATCGTAGAAATTGCTTTGTGGTTGAGAATGTGTTGATTGGCATGTTTATGATGTTATCATGCTGATTTATGGGCTTTTGTGCGATTTTCGTGGATAAATGAGAAGCATGCTACAGTGATTGTTTTTGAGCTCTGCATGCTTAATGGATTTGTAATTGGTTTGAGGAGTTTTGAAGTAGACTTGAGGGTCTACACCCCATGTTTTTATGAGATTTTATGGATTTTGTTTGAGGGGTCCAATCCTTGCTCCCACTTGGGGAAGAAA
>JAMKQA010040011.1:0-15440 GCA_024699735.1 Posidonia australis | reverse complement strand
TTAGAAGGCTTGGGAGTGGTATCAACATTAGCGCAAAGATCCCAACTATGTCTATATTTTATCGGATAGACAGCTTTTCCAAATGCAAAAAACCTACAATCAGGAATTTCCATACCAGGGTGGAGCTTGACTCTAACTCTGGAAAACCCCAGAGTCTTCACAGAGTCAATGGACAAATCCACCTCCAATAGATCAGAGAAGCTAGCAGTCATATGTCTACAGACATCTACGTTCCAGATGTGATGGGGGATCCCTTCAAGACGTATCCAGACACCTTCTTCCCTCAGGCTAGCGACAGCATTGGAAATTGGGGTCCAGGGGATAAAGGATGCGGAAATCCTCTGAAGCAGAGAGCCATGTTTGTGAAGAGAGTCATTTCTGCACTTAACCGAGGGAAAGACAAGTAGGAACTTCCCCGAAGAGAAAGGTTGTACTGTGATGTCACTGTGATGTCAGAAGCATCAGCCCAAAATGACGAGATATGTGCCACCAAAGCTTCCTTGGTAAGGTTGGGAGCATGAGCAGTGATAATGGCACTGCGCAAGAGGTATTGAAAGCGGCTACATATAGCCTCAGAAGGAGGCACCACCAATGGATTCTGCGGTGTATGCCCCGCAGGGTTTGTGGAAGAAGGCTGGGGAGGGGCCATGGATGAATCCTGGAAATATTTGCATATAGCTATAGAGTGATTTGGAGATTTACACTTAAAACAAAATTCATTGTAACGACAAAATCTTTTTTCATGTCCTTTTAGACCACATTTAAAACATCTTTTCTGAAGTTTGCAAATACTTACCCAGGGGGGGCAAACTTTCTTTCTGGAATTTACTTCGCAGCTGTCACTCTGGTATTCAAGGGACGAAGGACTGTGATGCGGAGCAACAGTCACACAGGAAGAGGAAGAAGTGGAAGTGCCGTCCGTAGTGCACACAGGGAGAGAAGCCTTAACAGGAGACGCAAGAACCCCAAATCGTGAGCCAGCACCAGAGTATCTTCTGCCAGAGGCAAAAGAGAGGGAGGAGGAAGAAGGGGAGTAGTGTGCTTTTCTCCAAGCATCAGAGGAAATCGTATCGTCTGAGATATGGGGCACGTACGAGACAGGTTGCTGGGACACAAGAATGGAGTGAGACGGCGCAGTATTAATTACAACCGCAGCACTGTTCCCAGAGACTGCAGAGGAGCAACCGTCACACTGTTCCCAGGCAGATCCATCGGAATCCGAAAGCTTATCAGGGCGATAATAAAGTTGGTAAGGAGGATTAGCCGCGTGATTCAGATTGTCCGTGAGACAATGTTGAGTAGAAACCACATTACAGGCATAATCAAGTTCGTTAAGGTATAACACGTCACACGGAAGGGTCTCTGGGGAAGCTAAAAAGTGGCTCCAGCTCAGCAAATCAGGGAGAGGTCCGCAATCAATGTGATGCGAACGAGAACTGTTCATGAGACGTGCAGTGGTGCAGCCGTCAGAGACGGCCTGAGAACACGAAATATCTTTCTCATGTTCCAAGAAAAAAAAATCAAAATTGTTGTGTTTGACTCCAGAAGAACTATATTCAAAATTAGAATGAGAAGAAGAATTGGAAGATGGCGGGGAATACGAGGTGTAATTCCACGCATAGGATAAGGGTACTTTAGGAAAGTGCCGCGTGGGAGCCTCGGGGAAGCCCCGTCCTCTCTCGACGTCAGAAATGGAACTTCGACGAGCACCTATCAGATGCGTTTCCACCACTGAAGGGTTAGGGTGCGGGTTGTAATCTGTAACAGAAACAGAAGTAAAGTACTCACCTAGAGAAGACCCATCTCCCATCAAGCCATCGGAAGGAGAATCAGATCGACAAGCATTAGTTACAGTTTTAGGTCGATCAAGCCTAACATTTTCCCCGATTTCTTTCTTAAGTGAGCATATAGTCTTCCAGGAGATATTGGGAAAACTCAACGTGCTGATCGCAACCAAATCAATGGAGATACAGCAAGTCCGTAGATTACAGAAACATCCAGAGATTATACCCCGCGAGCAATAGTAAGAGTCCACAACAATAGTAGGATTATTGTAAGAGGGAGCGATAAAATGGGGAAAGCTCGCAGATAAAGAAACAAACACAAATCTCCCCGCTTTGCACCAAGCAAAGCCAGATCCAAACGACAGACCGTCGATTGGACAGGGGGAAATCAAAGAGACAGTTGTAGCAGGAGGACCAGTCGAGATGACTGGAACGAGCCCGCGAGGGGCGAGGGACACCTCGTCGAGATCGCATACCTGCCCACGAGTCTTCCTCCTGTAACGCTTGTGAGGACGCCCAGAGGATCGAGGTCTTCCCCGGAGCGGGGGAGCTTCCAGAGGATCTTCCTCGAAGAGACTACATCTGAAGGCCTCCCAGTCGAAGCTCGTAGCTTGCCGAAGCAAAGCCGCTTCACAGAGGCCTGAGCCACACGATCGCGCCCGACGGTGGCGCATGATTTCGAGGAGAGCAGAGAGCGAACAGCGCTAGGGTTTCACAGAGAGCGTATTCTTGCGTCTAAAAAGTTAGGAAATTTTAAAAGATGATTTATATAAAAGTTTAATAATTAGGGGAAAAAATATATTAAAAAACAACATATATTATATTAAAAGAAAAGTTTTCAACTACAACACATCTCCTCCGGACATGTTCCTCGTAAACAAGGGGAGAGGCATGTAGTTTGGTTTTTTTTCTTTCAAAGTTTTTCAGTTGTAGACACTCGTACATTGTACCAACAACTTAAAATTTTCTTATATTAATATAATAAATAACAATAAAAGTATCACTTACACGACAAAGTTCCATGATGGAATAGCATATTTTGAAATCACTTCATGATGATCTTATTGACGATCTCAACGACTACATCCCACTCCATATAACCAACTAAACAATCATTCATGAATCTATCTCTCTTTGTGTTGCCCAAGTGGATTTTTATCATACTCATTATAGAAAATATTTTTTCCACAGAAGCAATAGCAACGAAAAGAAACAATGCTAATTTCAAAAGTCAATATATAAGAAAATAAACACGATCCATCTTCAATTCCATAAGTTTTTGAGTAAGTTCAGAAATACCTTTCACACTAGCGAATTTAAGATTACTACAAATATCTAATATATATGTATCAAACTGATTCTTAAGTCTATCAAATTCTTTACTGTAGATATTAGAAGGATAAAGTTACGCAAGTTTAATCAACTTCTCTTTATCAAAAGAGGTAAATTTGTCACTTAAATCAAGACATATGTTACATAGAAGTAATTCTTTGTTTCTCTCGCTATAGCGATCATTGAGCTTAATGTTTAATAAATCAACCACAATATTAAAAATATCAAATTGAAAATGATGAATATTCATCTTCTCTTCCTGGTTACATCATGGTCTTCCTGGTTTTTGAAAAATCATATCCATACTTTTAACTTCTACTTTTTATAAAATGAAAAGTTTGTTAAAGTGACAAATAAAATGGGTCATTGTAATTTGTTAAAATGGCGTAATTTTTTTTAAAAACAAGATAGTAAAAGAAATTTTTTATAAATTAGGTGGGTCACATAATCCTAACTCACCTTGTGATAACATGGCTCTACTACTGCAACCAACGTCATTCTTGCATCATCAATGCGAGAGAGGTGGAGTATAAGAAAGAAGACGACGAGTTAGAATAGCTATCAGAAGAACACAACAAAGATAACGAAGAAGCAACAATACTTTATTAGAATAATCAATAATACTTTATTATGTTCATAAATGACTATTCACGTTATGACTATCTCTATTTTATTCATGAAAAATCACATATCTTGGATGTGTTCAAATAATTTAAAATTGAAGTTAAAAACAACTTAACAAAAGAATTAAAGCTGTTAGATCTGACCATGTTGGTGAGTATTACGGTAGATATGACAGATTAGGTGAATAATGTCCTGACTCGTTTGTCAAGTTTCTTAAAGAATGTGGTATTGTCTCTCAATACACTATATCTAGTTCTCCAACCATGAATGTTGTTGTCAAGAGGCACAATAAACATTTAAGGACAAGGTGAAGAGTATGATTAGTCATTCTACCCTACTAGAATCTCTCTAAGGTGAGGTACTTAAGACTGTAAATTATATTTTAAACAAAGTACTGACTAAGGTAGTGGCTAAAATCCCTTATGAATTATGTGTTGGGAAGAAATCCAACATTAAGCATCTTCATATATGAGGTTGTTCAACTGAGACTAAGCCCTACAAGCCTAAATGAAATGAAATTGAATTCAAGGACCATTAACTACTACTTTATTGGATATTCTGAAAAGTCTAGGGACTTTAAGTTTTATGATCCTACTACTAGGTCTTTCTTTGAAACGGATAATACTAGGTTTCTTAAGGAAGTAAAATTTGAGGGGGAAGATAAGAGTAGAGATATTGTCTTTGAAGAGGAATTTATTTCTTTTCTTACAATTGCTATTAACGATAATTAAGAATTAATTCAAGAGGCAAATTCGAAGCAAAATGTTGTTGATCCTCTCCCCATTCAAGAAAAACAAACTCAACTTCCTCAAAAGTCAATGCTACTTAGGAGGTCCACTAGAGAGAACTACGATTTCAGATGATTATGTCGTATTTTTCCAGAAACATCAAGTTGATAATAACTTGATGGATGATTATCCAATCAATGTCCATCAAGCAATCAATAGTTCCGACCTTTAAAAGTAGATAGATATCATAAATGATGAGTTTAAATTTATAAAAGATAATAATGTTTAGGATCTTATCCCATTACTTGAAAGCGCAAAGTCCATTGGTTGTAAATGAATATTTAAGACCAAGAGGGGTTTACAAGGCAATATGAAAAGATATAAGACTTGTCTTATCACTAAGGGTTTTATTCAAAAGGAATGTATTGACTATAAAGAAACTTTCTCTTCGATTTCATCGAAAGACTTTTTTCGGATTATTATAACATTGGTTACTTATTTTGACCTTGAGCTATACCAAATAGACGTAACAATGACGTTTCTTAATGGTGACATTGATGAGACAATCTATATAGTGTAACCATAACACTTTGCATTAGGTGATGCAAAGAAAATGGTTTGTAAATTTAGAACGTCCGTTTAGTAGAAGTAAATATATTTTCCTGATCTTGTATGTTGATGACATACTTCTTGTCACTAATGATATGGACTTACTTATAGATACTAAGAAAATTCTCTCAAACAAATTTAAGGTGAAAGATCTTAGTGAAGCTTCTTTTGTATTAGAAATCCAAATACTTCGAAATTATCCTCGAAGTATTCTTAGATTATCTCAAAAGAAATACATTGAAAAAATCCTTAATAGATAAAACATGAGTGGGTACAAGTCAGGTAATACCCATGTAGCTAAAGGACACAAGTTTAGTCTTAAACAGTGTCCTAAGAACGATTTTGAACATAAAGAAATACAGAAGATTCGATATGCTTCGGTAGTTACGAGTTTTATGTATGTTCAAGTTTATACACGTTCAGATCTCACATACATTGTTGGCATACTAGATAGATACTTAAGTAATCCAGGTATGGATCACTAGAAAGCTATTAAGTGAGTCATGCAGTATTTGCAAAAAACAAAAGACTCTACACTGATGTATAGGAAATCGAATCAGTTGGAGATCATTGGGTATTCTAACTCCGATTTTGCTGGATGTTAAGATAATTGTAAATCTATTTTAGGCTATATGTACTTGTTAGCAAGAGGAGCTATATCATGAAAAAGTATCAAGCAGACACTTATAACTCTTTCTACTATGACAGCTGAGTGCATAGTATGTTATGAGGCATTCAATCAGGAAATATGATTAAGAAATTTTATCATGAGTTTACATATTTTAGATGGAATTGAAAGACCGCTTAAGTTATGTTGTGACAATAAATCTACGGTACTATATTCCAATAATAATAGGAGTTCATCAAAGTTTAAGTATATAGGCATTAAGCTTCTGGTTGTGAAAGAAAGAATTTAAAATGATCAGTTATCTATAGAACATATTAAAATAAACTCTATGATTGTGGATTTGCTTACTAAAGGAGTACTACTCATGGTCTTTCATGAGCATATTGCACATATAGGTGTTGTACCATTTGATGATATATCGATTTAGTAGGAGTTTATATTTGAATACTCTGTTGTTATAAACATTGTTTTCTACAGAAATAAGGTTTTAGGTTATTTACATTTTGGATATTTATGTTGATCTCACTAAATTTTAGATCAGTTAGACATGAATGTATTTAGATCACTTCACTTAAATTCCATGTTACACATCTACACTTGATCCATATCGTTAGTTGTATTAACATTAGTGACCATTGTGGATTGAATTACGCCTAAAGTAATGAAAACTTCTTTGATCCTATGTTTGTACAATTCGTGTACCTGATTGTAAGATGTCTTTGTTAAAATAGTTATTTGGAGTTCATAAAGTTTTCATGCTTTAATGGTTAATTTTATATGTGACTCAAGTAAGAGATTATTAGGTTAAATCCAACAATATATATGAGTCAATATAAAATCAATTAAAATATTGTAGACTATTTTCTAATTAGACTCATTATAGTGATCTATTTGATTTTTAGATTGAACAAATTAGTATCTTAAGTGATATAAGTTAATACGTGTAGAAACCATTAAGACATTTTCCCATTTATAGATGAGTTAAATTGGAAATATGCATTAGTATAGATTTCTATATATTTAAGTCATGATCTTAAATCTTAAGTTTTTGACCTTCCTTCTATCTCACATCTATATTGAGAAAGAACAAAAGAGAAGAACTTGGTAGTTTGATACTAGTTCTAAGCCAGAGGAATAAAAATTTCTATGATTTCTGCATGTGTGATTTCTACATTTGCTCATCGAATCTGATATTGTTGTTCTTTCCTCTTGCAGGACGTGACAAACAACAATCATGTCAATGCAAAACATCAACTGATTCTACTCTCTTATGAATCAAAACTACACTGTAACAATTAACAACAAAAACCCATCTCAGTATAGAGCAAGACATAAACTTTGACGTCCGTTTGCAACTGAATCGATCATAAATCCTGTGCAAATCACAGATTCCGGAACAGAGAATGTTCACAAATCAAAACCCCGATTTATCCACCATCTCCAATTCGCAATACACAAGAAGGAAAAAACCCCAATCACCATATAAAGATGTATAAACTTCTTAGAAAACAAGAAGCAACAACGACATGAGAGATCGAGATCACACACCAGCAAGAAAAACCAACCAAAACAACCGCCCAAGCTACTTGGAAGAAGAAGACGTCGCCGGAGTGCCGACCACAGTATACCAGCCAACGGCACCACCGCCAGCAACCTCCTCGTCCAAGCACAAATCCTCCGTCTTCCTCGCCATAGCATGCATCAACACGACGAAAGCTCCAACAACCAAAGACCCAACAATATTCCACGTCGCGCTGGTGAACAGCAGCACCACCACCGTGACAACCGAAAGCACGACAAGCACAACCCGGTCGCTGACAGTCTTCCTAAACAGGACGAGCGGCTGGTCCCGGAGGAAGTAGAGGACGAGCCAGACCGCCATCATGACGAAGAAGACGATGAGGGAGAGAGGGTGCCAGAGCAGGCTGAGAAAGAGGACGGCGAGTACGATGATGGCGTAGTTCGTGGAGAAGTAGGCGAGATTGGTCCGGACCCGGAGGTAGCAGTCGGCGACGCCGTGGGGGAAGGAGAAGGCGTGGAGGTGGACGAGCTCCTTCCATGGGCGGCGGGTGGCGAGGTGGGTCTTGGCCCGGGCCTTGGCGTGGGAGATGAGGGAGGGGATGGAGGTCGGGTTGGACGGCTCCGGGTGGGTCGACGTCGGGATTGTGCCGTATGTTGTCATCAGGGAAGAAGAAGAAGAGAAGAAGAAGGAATTGTAGAGGCGTGTGAATTGAGATCGGATCGATGGTTTTGTCTGGGTCAATGATTGTTTTGTTTTGTTTCTTTTGGATGGTCCAGTTGGGCTCTCGAACGCAACGTGGAGGTCATCCATCGTGACATGCGTGTTTTAACTATTCATGCGCGCGCGCGCGCGCGCGTGTGTTTTAGGAGTTATTATTTTGTATCGTGAAGTACCACGCTGATTAGTGGTGTTTAATTCATGATTAAGTGCTAATCATGAAGAATGGGGTTTTTATGAGAGCAGGTGCAGCCGAGGTAAACTTTGTAATTGTCTATTTGTTTTTTTTTTGCCATGATAAGTATTAGTGTTATATATTAGCCCACGGCGTATGCCGGGATCAAAAAGAAGTAACAAAATTTAGACAATGTCCATGTCAATATTACAAACGCCAAGAGTGGCAATGTAAAAGAGGAAAAAAGAAGAAAAAGCAAAGGACGAGGCTACTGCTGCAGAATATCATCAGACGGGGCAGCAGCCACAGGCGGGTTAGTGGAATCGACGGAGGGAGGAGCATCAGCAGAGGCAGGGAAGGTTTCTGCCCAAGCAGCCTTCATGGAGGCAACGGAGCTCCTCAAATCCTCCTTGTCAAAACCTGGAAGAAGAGATTCTAACCAGAACTCCATTAGTCCAATAATATCAGAGATAGAAATAAACACTGGTTTAGAAATGTTCCGAAAAATCTTAGCATTCCTCTCTTTCCAGGTAACCCAAAGAATGGCCTGAATGAGGAGGAACCAGTTGAAGTTTGACAAGGGGAAATTAAGACCAGGTTTATGGCCATAAAGATCCCCCAAACAATCATATCCAGGATAAAGCCTTTGAGAGAGAAAGAATTTCCATATCTTAGAAAAAAATCACAAAACATGAAAAGATGCTTGTTAGATTCCAAATTGAAATTGCAAAAAATACACGTAGAAGAACCATTCCATCCTCTCTTAAGGAGATTTTCCTTAGTCAAAATTTTATTATGCAATACAAACCATGAAAAAATCCTTATTTTAAGAGGGACAGAAGTTCTCCAGATCTGCTTTAAAAAAAACAGATCGAATCCCACCATCATTCAGAATGGAGTAGCAGGATTTCACAGAGAAAGAAGAAGAGCTGGAGGGAGACCAACTAAGACAATCCCTGTTTGCCCCCAAAGAAATAGAATGCAGAATATCAGAAAGAGAGTCAAGTTGTATTTGTAAAGCACCCAAGTCACCTACATTGATGGTGTGGTGAGGAAATAATTGGCTAATATCAGTATTAAAAACTTGGAGCACTTTAAAAACTGAAGCTTTTTTCCTTCTGCAAATAGAAAAGAGTAAAGGAAACAAAAACTTCAATTTAAGTCCCTCCCACCAATTTTGTTCCCAGAACAGAGTCTCCTTCCCATCACCCAATCGACAGGAGGAAAAGCAATTGACAATGGAGAAGATGGTTTTCAAGATACTCCACAGAGTAGAGCAGTGGGAGGAGGAGGAGTTTAGGAGGACCCCTATCCCAAATTTCATATGTCTAACCTTAATGAGCTCAGTCCAAATAGCCTAAGAGTCCATATTAAGCAATTGCCAAACCAATTTTGATTTTAAGGCAAGGTTGAAATTTCAAAGATTAAGAATTCCCCAACCATTATGTTTTTGTGCTCTAGAGATTACACCTTGACACACAAGGTGAGAGCCATGCCCAGCAACAGGGTCTGACTTCCAAAGGAAGTTAAACCTAAGCTTATCAATATCTTTTTGGATTTACTTTGACATATGCAAATAAGACATGAAGTAAGTAGGCCTACAGTTTTTACATTCCATGCATTGTTTAATGTGAGAAATTTCCCGTCCGGCAACCCATGTGTTTTTCTCTCGTTTCGTGGGCCTCAAGACGAGTACCATTGATTATTCGATATTCAATCACTAGATAAGCAGATCAGACCTCTAGTGCAAAAACGAGATGGCAGATATTTATTAGAGAAGAATGATACGGAATATAACTTGAAACTCTCAAGAAGTTGAAATCCTACCATTTTTTAATGAATTTATTGCTGACGAGATCTACATTTATTGTCTTCTCAAATTTTCCTGAAGCTTCAAATGATGCAGCCAAGAACACCTAACGAACACTGGAAGCCGAGTCATACACAGTACGCACTTCAGACCCACGGCTCTGGTCTTAAAAGTACAGAAAATATATCATTTAAAATATTAAAGAAGTCAAAGAAACACATTATAAATACCATAAAAAAATCTATTAGCACATACAAACCAATTGCGCACACACACGCACCGAAAGGGAATTACGAAAAAATCCAAACACAACAAAAGTCAGAAAAACAATTACACAGAGAAAATGCACGTACAAATACACTAGAAAACATTATACACCTGATCAAGGCATTTTTACATGGGGTGATACACGGAAAAACTAATATGCTCATCTTTCTTGTGCAAAATATCATTACCTACATGAAAATATACCGAGTGCTAGTGATTGCCGGCAGGACTCAACTCTATCAATTTCCTTGCTGAGAGGTTCTTTATAGAATTAGCTATTACTCGTGCGTTAGACTTCATGTAACCACCTATAAAACACGAAATGAGTTTGATGAGGAGTCGTTTATGTAATGGTACGACAAAAGGTACGGAGTGATGAGTGGTTAACCTGAAGTGACCATCAAAAGAGGGACTTTCAGTTCTTTCGCGAGCCTAAATACTTTTTCATCCCTCCTGATCACTCCATCAGGACTGATCTGCATGCATGTGTATGGTACTGTCAACATGAAGAATGGACAATTGAAACAGGAAAAACATAGTAGCAAATCATTATTTCCCATCTCATGTCCCATTCTATTCACTTCCAAGAATTTTTCCCGTCTTTACTGAGTATTTTCCTGTATAATTTCTAGGTCTTTTCTAAATGAAATGGTATATGCCATTCCAAGTATTGTCTTTCATCTTTGAAGTTTGTAGTGTCCCATTACATTTTATAAAACAAGGAGAGTCAAGACCTTGAACAAGCATGAGACCATCTGTTGAAGATTCTTTCATCAAAAAAATCAATGTGATGACTTTATAACTTCTATATGTGAAAAATGTACCATTTGGTTACCATTGTACGCATAGAAATTACATAACTGATTAGAAGATTAATAGAATACCTTTAATCTGCCCAGTGGGTCCCCATCAAGGACATCTGTGCCAGCATTATATATCACCAACTCCGGCTGAAATCGTTTTTTGGCCTCCTAGTGTTCGAATTTCAAAAAAACAAATATCCACAAATCATGATAAATTTTTATAAATATTTTAAAAACAAATCTAATCCACTTTATAGATTCCACACCCCCCCCAATAAATTCATCTACTTTCAACTAACTATAATAAGAAGCTTATGAAGGATAGCTGACAGTGATGGCTTATGACCTTCATACAAAGACGTGAATTTACTTATTTGTAGGTAAAAATATAACTAGTTATGGTACAATGTCAAATCCAGAAGCAGTGTGGTAATCCGAAAAGAAAGAAGGAAAATAAAAAGTGAAAGCACAAAAAAGTAGGTAAAATAACTTTCTTCCGACTTCATATACATTTAGTTGAAATCTAGGGAAAATTATGAGGGTCGCAGCTAAATAAGTTATTGTACTTACGGACTAAGCCATTACGGCTTACGAACTATGACAGGTCACTCTTCTATCGAAGGCATTTGCCTACAAATTTCGCATCAATACATAAAGGTCTGACATGAGGTTGATAGCCACTAGTGAAATTTTATCAAGTTATGGGATCCTCAAAGAACCCACTAAGCCAATTCCATGTCAAACAGGCAAGGGTTTGTATAAATATTACGATTACGGTATGAAAGCATGATACATGCATACCTCAAGTGCTATGTCCAACCTTTCCAGATACTCCTCTGTTCCTGTCCAACTCTAAGATTTATGCATAAACAACAAAAATGTCAAAGACACACCATAGAGAACTTGCACAAGCAAAGGCAAGCGGTGTTCCTACTGCATGATAGAACGTGAGGAAGAATTAAGGTAAATATGTATATCAGGGGCTCAGGGCTCACCACCAATTCAATTTTTTGATCAATGTATCTTTTTGCCTCAAGATCCTGAAGATATGATTTGGTAAAAATAAATGTAAGGCCATCAAGAAAGTAAAAGCTTATAAAGCAATGAAAATGTTTTCGACTTGGTAATAGTAAAACAAAAAAAAAAGGCTATTTTTGTAAATCTTATAATTACTATAAAATATCTTACGTAAGGATAAATTTCAGCATTGTACATGTCCAGGATATAAACCCTCCCTGCCAACAAAATACTGTCAGTGGCGTTAAAAAGGTTATTTACAATCACAAGAATGACAACAGTAGTACAGAAGACGTAACTGTCATTGGAGAAGTCCCGTTCATGACCGTTTCCTTGATGAGCATCAAGGTCAATAATCATCACCCTGTCATGTTTGGGACATGCAACTACTCACTAAAGGCAATGACTGCTGTGAGGTTATTTATCGGAAATGGAGAATGAATTTGATTGATAAAACTTCAAAAAAAAATCCCACTATAATTCTACCTTGAAATATTTAATTGGACAAATGCAAAATGAATGCAAAGAGATATATCCGCATATGCACAGAATCCACCTCCTTTCTCTGCAGAACAGTGGTGAAATCCTCCACCAACATTTATGGCCCAACCATGCTTTTTTGCAAGTTTTGCTGCCAAGACAGTACCTCCTACCTACAGAATATCAAACAAGTAGCTCTTCAAGTGTCTTAGTCAAGTCACCTTTTTCACATGTCAACTAGAAAAAATCCATACCTGCTTACGAAATGGGGACAAGACTTTCCGTTGTACCAGACAAATTGGAATTGCTGCAACAGGAGGAACCTGTAAATAAACAAATTCATATTTTAGTAACTGTCTATAAGAAATATCGAAGAAATTAACTTCTATTCAGATGCATAGATTTTCTAATGAACAAAAAGATCAGGTTAATGTTCATGAACAAAAGTGTGATAACTTATAACTTACCATACTTCCATTATACTCAATATTACTTACTCAAAGATGCATGCTTTGACTACATACTTTGTATACATTGACCACTTTTCTTATTTATATGGAAGATACATGTTTTGATTGCATATTTTGTATACATTGAGCAATATGCTTATTTACTTGAAAGACACATGTTTTGACTACACATGTGCTTCTTTATTTGAATGCTTTTAAATGGAATTGTTGTCAGCAGACAGTGGAACAGTTCCACATTGTAATTTTGACTTTAAAAAAAATGTGCCTCCTAAACGACGTAAATGAAATTTTCAACCAGTAACCTCCAACTGGTAGCAATGACAATAGTCAGTATATGTCTGCATGCATTAAAGTAGAAAACAAACTGATCTAACATGTCATCTACGAATATCAAAACATTGTCAAGACAACTTAATTAGTATATATGACTCGGGCACTCAAAAAAAAAAGCGGACATGATAAAAAAAATCTACGAGGCAAGATCACCATTACCTCAACAATTTTTGACACATTTAAACTGTTGTTGAGACTCATCAGGTATGCTTCTGAATGTACCTGCATTTAAGTTGCTGGAATCATGAAATGTCCTATCACGAATTTACACTTTCGCCAAAGGCATGCTTATTTCATTTGTCAAACATCAAGATGGTAAGCAACTGACAACCATTAGTGACGTAATTGTCATCAATAAACACAAAGTATACCCTTTACCAAGGAATGCCAAATCTAATCATCTTAAGAAAACTACAAGTAAATAGTGCATGTTTAAGTAGTTAATACATAAGGCAGGATTCAGGATTACAAGAACAAAGACCAATGACATGCTATACTAGTGAAGGGACCACTGCAATGAAAAATTTGGAGATTTTTTTTATTTTTTTATCACTAGAAATCTCATAAATTGTACTAAAATGAAAACCATATGCATGAGGCTCCCATTAGTTCCACCATGTGGGGCACTAACGAGGTTCACATGTACATAAGCTTACACTCAGCATGCTAAGAGGCTAGTTTTATGACTTCGATCCATGAGATCTACATCACGATGGAGCAACCTTACCCTTACACCAAGGCTCACCCACCACTCAACACTCATAAAAATGTTGATACTGACTCAGGTAATATCCCACATCACCCAAATACTCCTACCCCAACTACATAAGTAATAGGCACTGTTCCAAAAAAGGGAAAAATGGCCATTTAAATGTTTTTTATATGGCACTGTTTCACTTTACACTTACATGATCTTCAAATGGATCGACTTTAAATGACTGTTTAAACATGTCTAGCCCATTTAAATGGTCATTTTTAGTTTAAAAAAAATGATCATCTTTTGCACTTTTTTTGGTAGTATGATTATCTAGGTATTTGGTTGTTTACTTATGCATGTTAGTTATGTAGTTATTTAATTTATATTTTTTGAATTAAATTACTCATCCCCAATTTCGCTTTGATGCTTTCCATACTTAGTATGGAGAAATGGGAAAGGATCAAGGTGATACCAAGGCCAAAGAGCGAATGGTAATTATAGTATGGGGGAGTGGGAGAGGACCAAGGTGATACCAAGGCCAAAGAGGGAATGGTAATTATCTACTCGTAGTTGAATGATAATTGCACATGTTAAGTAAAGTGTTTTGAATTAAATTACTTGTGTTTGAATGATAATTTTATATATTGAGGTGATTGGAAGAATGTTGTTGATTGCATGCATGACATTCATTTATTTTTATTAGTTTCAACCTTGCTTTCATTAAACACATGTTTACCCCTGTTCTTTCAAAAAACTTCAAAATCTCAATCCGTATAGAGGTTGTTTTCTTCTTCTTTTTTAACATTGAGTATAGGTGAGGAGCTATATGTTCCTAATTGTAAAAATTTTGTATTATCAAACTGCATTTCAGTTGCAATTTGATAATCCACTGTCACAAGGTTTCCCATTAAAAGCCAACCCAAATAATTAGATTAGTCAATTTCTTTTAGAAAGAACTATTTATCAGACTTTGAGCTACTTACGAAAAGCCGTAAACTTCTGAAGAAAAGCTTGAAATGCTTTAAAAAAGGTAAAAGAAGTACCACTAGTAGATCTTCCTCGGAAGCTTCTAATGGTTCTACAATTTGATTCCTCTCTAAAGTGCCATCTTTAATCAGAAATCCACAAATTCGACCCCATTTTGAAGAATCAAAAGGATGCCTACAAATTACAATGGTAGGAGAATTTAATAATAACGGAAATACTGCATGGTTCTGCTAATATTTTGGTTATTATTGGCCACACAACATGTAATGCAAGTTGAAGAAAATGAAAGCACCATCCTATCTGATACAGGGATACCTAAATTTACACCTAAAAAAAGGTTAAGGGAAAAACTAACATACACAACACATTAGATATTGAAATTCAATTACATTTCAAAACTTAAGGCAGTAAAATTGTTTTCTGAAGAAAATGGGGGGGGGGCCCGCCCCCGCCCCCC
>JAMKQA010040010.1:0-15158 GCA_024699735.1 Posidonia australis | reverse complement strand
AATATGCAATTGACCCGGGATAAAGAGTGATAATCCTGAGCATAGGACACACCCCACACAACATGCACCCAATAGCATAAGGCACTAGCATGGCATGGCATATCGCCCTTGGGCGTGTAGCAAGTGGCTGAAAAGCCAACATTTCATAGGTGAAATCAAGGAAGACCGATTTTATCGGGCGTACGAGGGTGCCTAACACCTTCCTCGTGCGTAACAGGGATCCTTTTTTGGTTTTATTTCGTAGACTTGTCCTTTTTCTTTTGTTTTTGCATGATTTTTCTTGCATATGGTTTTCCTTGTCTTCCATAATAGATTAGGTGGCGACTCCGTTTTATTTTGCTTTTTCGATGTGATTTTGCCGACCGATTTCGCATTCATTTGCGGAATCTCCTCGCCGGCATGGTTACAGCTATAAGCTAGACGAACCAAGCTCCAAGTTAACAAACTGTGACATCTGGGCCTGATTATCTATTTTTATTGTAAACCATGTAATTATTTGCAATATTGTATAAATGGTTTATTAATGGATAACCTGATGTTTCTTGGTTGTGTGAGATTGTGGTTGGCTTTCTGTGCATCTGCCTATGATTTGGGATCCATGTGGAATCTGATTTGAGGATGCACAGTTGCCTTGTTTTGCGTGTCATTCTTTCCTCTTTTCTTTCTTCCTTTTTCTCCTTCTTTTTCTCTCACGAGCCACGCTCTTCCACCCATTCTTCGTCTTCTTCTTTCTCTTCTTCCACCCGTGCCACTAGCGACGGAGGCCTGTGCCTCCCCATCTCATCCAACGGGATGGGTGGCCGGTGCCAAGCGAGCGGTGGCGGAAATAAGAGAGGGAGGCAGGAGGGGCAGAGGGAGAGCGCGGTGAGAAAGGAAAGGAAGAGAAGAAAGGGAGCAGGGGCGCGCGAGCTGGGAGGAGGTGGTGCGAGCTACTTGTGGTGTTCCACTGGCAGGGGAGGTTCACCGAAGTTTGCCGAGGCTTACCGGAGTGTGGTAAGGGTCGCCAGAGGCCTGAGTCAGGTACGCGATCCTTTCCCCTCCTTTCGTTTAGCGTTTTGTTAACAGTAGGTTAATTGCATGAAAATTAAGATAATGCATGAGAAATCATGGGAAAATCATGAAATGAATGGGAATGTGATGTATAGCATGAGAATGTAGAGATCATGCTGTTAGGATTGATGTTTGTACGGAAAATGTGATTTTGGGGTTAAAGGCTACAGTGGCCATTCTTGAGCCCCTTTCCCTTTTGATTTTTGTTTGAATTGTGTGGTTGATGGAATCATGAATGGTTTGAGGGGTTTTGAAGTAGACTTGAGGGTCTAAACCCTATGATTTTATGGAAATTTATGATGCATGTTTGGTGGTCCGATCGGGACTCCCACTTTAGACGAATTCCATCGTTGCGGAACAAGGGTGTACCCTGTCTGCGAGGAATTCGGTATGCCGAAATACTAGCAGATTAAGCCAGGAACTAGGGTTTGGGTAGACTGAAATTTCACAGTCGACCGAAATAGGGGGTTTTGGCATACCAAAAAAATTTGGTATGCCGAAATAGGAAATTTCGGTATACCAAATTGAAAATTCGGTATGCCGTTTTTACCCTGAATTTGAAAGGTTAAAATGTGAATTTTATTGAATGTCAAGTGGTTGTAATGGTATGGTAGGTTTATTTGAATGATGTTCGCCCCGTGTAATAATATGGAGGCATGTGGACCTCCAAACAAATGGATTTGGGTGTGGTTTTGGGTCTTGACCCTATAAACGAATGAAAAAGATGATGTTGTGTGGTTTTGGGCATAAGACCCAATTTACGATTTTAATGTAGTTTTGAAGTTGGGACCCTAGTGGAGGGTCAAGTGTTGCAAGGAAATAGAGTCCTGCAACGAGAAGAATGGAACACTAATAATGTGTTATGAACAAGACTGTGGTTTCCGAGCTTGAGACGGTGTAGGCTGAGCCTAGGCCTTTGAGCCTAGTTGTTCAGGTCACCGTCGGTGTAGGCTGGGCCTAGGTAGTTGTACTGAGTTGTTCGGGTCACCGAGCTCGTAGCAGTGTAGGTTGAGCCTGGGCTTTTGAGCCTAGTTGCTCGAGTCACCAACGGTGTACGCTGAGCCTAGGTCATTTGACCTAGTTGTTTGGGTCACTAACTAGGGCGTCAGACAGAGACGTATCCCCATGCACTTATAGTAATGAAATTGAGGCCGGTTGGCCGGGGCGGTGACATCCCGTACGGGGAATCTCATTGCGGCAGTGTAGGAAGGTAAGGGAAGGATGTCCTCGCCTACTGCTTGTGTGTCTAGTTACCTCTGATCAAGGTAACAACAGTAAAGAAAAGTGGAAATGAATAAAGAAAGAGAAATGTGTTTTGGTCAGGATTGGACTTGTGAAATGGTCCTAAAATCCTGAAAAGAAATGATAAATTTTTAAACAGTTGCCAACCAATGTTTATGATTTGATTTTGAGCCCAATAGGGCATTGTGTTTTAGGCTGGATTTGGTCCAAAAGGTGGATTTGCAATGTGTAATATGGGAAGAAATCCCCAGTATTGAAAATGGAAATATTTTGAAAAATGAATTCCAAAAGTTTTTGAAAGGAATGTTTTGAAAGAAAATGTGATCTTGAAACAAATTTCCTAGATGTTTGAGAAAAGAAAGGAAATATGGCTTTTGAAAAGCATGGATTGGGATTGAATTCCCAAGTGATTATTTAATAAAAGAAAGGATGATTTTCAAAAGGAGAAAACCAAGTTTTGCAAAATGATAAGAAACGAGTTTCTTTTGGTTTTGGGGCGCGTACTGGGTGACTTAGATGTCACTCACGCGTGCTATTTGGTTTTCAGGTGCAGACCACATGCAGCCGGGTTCCGGTGCAAGAGTTGGAGCTTCTATCCGTACATTGTGATCCTGAAGGTGAGCCTTAGTTACAGTTATATTTGTTTCTGTAATTAGTGTAATTATGCTTGTGATATTGTGATTTAGTAGCATGCCTGGGATCGGGGTGTTACACGAACAAAGGCTATCGGCTATATGAACCCGGTGCCAAGCCAAAGGCAAGGAAAGGCATAGCTATCGACTGGACAAACCAAGTGCCAAGCTGGTGGACAAAGGCTATCAGCTAGATGAACCGAGCATAAAGCCAAAGGCAAAGGCAAAGCTATAGACTATACCAACCAGGCACCAAGCTGGCGGACAAAGGCTATTGACCAGACGAACCAGGCACCAAGCCAAAGGCAAAGGCATAGCTATTGGTTGGATGAACCGGGCGCCAAGCTGGTGGACAAAGGCTATCGATCGGACGAACTGGGCCCCAAGCCAAAAGGAAAGGTACAGCTATCAGCCAAACAATTTGGGTGCCAAGCTGGTGGACAAAGGCTATTGGCCAGACAAATTGGGCACCAAGCCAAAGGCAAAGGCACAGCTACAATTGGATGAATCAAGTGCCAAGCTAACGGACAAAGGCTATCAACTGGATGACCAGGCACCATGCCAAAGGCAAAGGCACAACTACGATTGGACGAATCAAGTGCCTAGCTAACGGACAAAGGCTATCGACTGGATGAACTAGGTACCATGCCAAAGGCAAAGGCTTAGCTATCGACTGGACAAACCAAGTACCAAGTCAAAAGGAAAGGCGTAGCTATCGGTCGGACGAATCGAGCACTAAGGCAAAAGGAAAGGCACAACTATCGGCTAAACAAACCGAGCACCATGTTGGCGAACAATGGCTATCAGTCAAATGAACCGGGTGCCAAGACAAATAGAAAGGCACAACTATCACTTGGACGAACTGGGTGCCAAGCTGGTGGACAAAGGCTATTGACCAGGCCAATCAGGCACTAAGCCAAAGGTAGAGGCACAACTATCAATTGGACGAACTGGGCGCCAAGTTGGCGAATAAAGGCTGCCAGACAGACAAGTTGGGTGCCAAGCCAAAGGAAAAAACTATGAATGGAGACTTATTAAGTTTCAGACTTATCGACCAGAGATAGAAAGTAATCAGACTTATAGGCTAGAAAAGAAAGGGGAGAGTAGACAAGCTATCGGACTTGTCAGGCCAAAAATGAAAGAGGAGAGTTGACAAGTTATCAGACTTATCGGGCAGAAAAAGAAAGGAGAGAGCTGACAAGTTATCAAACTTGTCAGGCCATAAAAGAAAGGGGAGAGCCGACAAGTTATCGACTTGTTGAACTAAAAAGGAAAGAGAAGAGCTGACAAGTTATCAAACTTGTCGGGTTGGAAAAGAAAGGGGAGAGATGACAAGTTATCGGATTTGTCGAGCAGCAAAAGAAAGGAGAGAGCTTAGAAGTTATCAGACTTGTCAAGCCGAAAAAAGAAAGGAGAGAGCTGACAAGTTATCGAACTTGTAAGGCCGAAAAGAAAAGGGTAGAGCTGACAAGCTATCAAACTTATCTAGTCCGAAAAAGAAAGGAGAGCGCTAACAAGTTATTGAACTTATCGGACCGCAAAAGAAAGGGGAGAGTTGATGAGTTATTGGACTTGTCGAGCCACATAAGAAAGGGGAGAGCTGACAAGTTATCGGACTTGTCGGACCGAAAAAGAAAGGGGAGAGCTGACAAGGTATTGGACTTATCGGGCAGAAAAAGACAGAGGAGAGCTGACAAGGTATTGGACTTATTAGGCAGAAAAAGACAGAGGAGAGCTGACAAGTTATCAAACTTGTCGGGTCGAAAAAGAAAGTTGATGAGAGCGGCTACTATTGTCGATCCAGATCCAACTCCATTTGGAGACTCGCTATGTCTTTGGTATGGTAGGGGTAAAATTGTAATTTCTCGATTGAGTAGATTGAATTCTATCTAAGGCTGATCCTACCGCAATGGGTGGTCTTGGGGACTATTCCCGTGGTGTCCGAGAATCCTTGAGTTGGCAGGGAGGTTCAAACACTTTCTACACAATGATAAGGGCACAATGATAAGGTTCAAACACTTTCTAACCCTGAACTTGGCTGAAGATGAAAAAACATTTTGTGAGCCTCGGCTAGCAAACTAGGCACACTCATCTACTTATAAGAGAATAGGTGCATTATGGTAATTTGCCCCAAGCTACAGTATTTTAGTTGTTTCTGGGCATGAATTCTGCTCTAACGAACGTAGGACAATCCTAACTCTTGTTAAGAAGATACGCACATCAGGCAGCTCGCCTTAGCGGTGATCAAGGACCTCCTTGTTGTTCTAAAACTATAGAGATTATTATGCAAATTTCCTCAAGTTGTTTCTTTAAATTGAACCATTTGTCTACAAGTCATGTTATGCATTACCCAAGCTTCTCGAGGCACTCTGGTTAATTCTGAATGCATTAAACTGGGATCCTGCTAGGGGAAAAGGTTCTAGGGGCTTCCTTACAAATTTTCCGATCCTAAGGCACTCATGGGTTTTTTTTCTGAAGTAGGGGCGCACAAGTGGACTACCTGATGCCAATCTATGCCCCTCTAAGGTGTCTCCATAGGTAGAGTCTAGTCAGGGAGTATTTTCAAACTTTTGAATATACTCAAGAACCTATCTGTAATTTTTGAAAATTATCGCAAAAGTTTGCAAAATTGAACATTCGGACTTATTCTAGCAACGATTTCTAGTACGAAAAGTTTTTCCAGGGGTCTTAGAGACTGTGTAGACATTTTCCCAACCCCTTAGATTTTCTGAAATAAAATTCTACAATTTTGCTGGGTAAATTACACTTAGTCCAAAACTGTTGCAGAAACAACTTGGTGAGCTAAGAAATTTTATAAAGCTGTGGGGCCCGCTGGTTGTTATCAGAACAGGTGCCTAGCAGTCGCCTTCATTCACGATATTTTTCAAAGAACTTGCAAGGCTTGATTGACGTAAGTTCATATAAAAAAAACTTCTTCATCTAAAGCAACCAGACCCTCCAACGACCCATCTCTCCCTCTCTTCCCCATGCGTTCTCGTCTGCCTCTCTCCTTCTTCATGGCGGACGGTAGCTAGGGCTTGGCTGGGCAGACGGCGGCTGTGCTGGTGAGGCAACGACGAAGGGCTGTAAGCAAGGCAAGGCAAGACGTCCGCGCATCCGGGCAAGGCATCATTGGCACAGGAGCGGGAGTAGCGACAGTGAGAAACCGGAGAACATGGTACGCTCCTCCTCCCTTTACTCCGGCCTTCCTTTTCTCTTTTTCCTCTTGGGCTCTTTGTCCTTTTCGAAATCGTCAGGGGTCAGTCCACCCCTCTTCCTTTTCTGGTGCAGGGCGGCTCATCGGTGAGCTTCAAGGGTACGACGGCGACCTAGGCTAGTGCGGGCCCGGTTGGTACTTGAGTGGCTTGGCTGGTATTCTAGTGGCTGGAGGCTACGTGGTGCGGCCAGTAGTCATGCCAACGGTTTGGCCGACGCTGTCTTCCATGGACGGGCATGGTCGGATTCTGCCCAAGTGCAAGTGCCCAAATAATTTTGCTTTGCATTTTTACACAGTATTTGCCAACACAAATCATGCCATAATGATGTAAAATGCCACTAAATATTTGCTTGAATATTGCCTTGGAAATGTCACTGATGGGTTTGAATAATGCCTTGGAAATTTTGCTTTTCCTTTTTTTTTTGCGATGTCCCGACAATTGTGATTTTCCGTAGTTTTGTTATGCCAGATTCTGCATTGATGGTTTGATTCCGGGTTTTAATACTGGTCTTTTAATGAGGCCCGGCATACAACTTGTCTCTTTTTTTACAAAACAAACTTGGTTCGATGAATACTACAGTCTTTACTGGCTTATTAGAATCTCGCTAACCATGATTTTCTATTTGCAGTGTAATCCTGAGGCGAGCACAACTACCTCAAGTTCATGACACCAAGGTCGCAGGGCCCACTCTCAGGGTTCTAGGGCGGCATCCCGCCCACAGGCATCCGATAGATCGGCTTCTAGCAAGGAATCAGAGGTGCCTGATGAGGTAAAGAAAACTGCAAAAATGGATTCGCCTTGTTCTTCTTTTTTTGCCACAGGATTTAACTCGGTTTGGTCGACGCTATCTTCCATGGACGAGCATGGTCGGATTCTGCCCAAGTGCAAGTGCCCAAATATTTTTGCTTTGCATTTTTACACTGTATTTGCCAACATAAATCATGCCATAATGCTGTAAAATGCCACTAAATATTTGCTTGAATAATGCCTTGGAAATGTCACTAATGGGTTTGAATAATGCCTTGGAAATTTTGCTTTTCTTTTTCTTTTTTTTTGCGATGTCCCAATAATAGTGATTTTTCGTAGTTTTGTTATGCCAGATTCTCCATTGATGGTTTGATTTCGGGTTTTAATACTGGTCTTTTAATGAGGCCCGGCATACAACTTGTCTCTTTTTTTGCGAAGTAAACTTGGTTCGATGAAAATACATGTAAACTGAACATTTTGTCCCAGAACCGACTCTGGCAAATGACAAATATTCCATTTAGGCAGGATTTTTTGAATACTACAGTCTTTACTGGCTTATTAGAATCTGGCTAACCATGATTTTCTATTTGCAGTCTAATCCTGAGGCAAGCACAACTACCTCAAGTTCATGACACCAAGGTTGTGGGGCCAACTCTCAGGGTTCGCGGGCGACATCCCACCCACAGGCATCCGAGAGATCGGCTTCTTGCAAGGTATTAGAGGTGCCGGATAAGGTAAAGAAAATTGCAAAAATGGATTCGCCTTGTTCTTCTTTTTTTGCCACAGGATTTAACTCGTTGTCTAGCAGATTGAAGGAGTCGAGTCACTTTAAGGAGCGCTTGCTTAGTGGTTGTTATATCTGTGAGAATGATAACTTTGAGGTACTCACTTTCAAATTATGCAGAATAATTGCCATTGTGGTCTGCTTACTAATCCAAGCTCTCTTCCGTTCTGCAGAGGGGTGACACTGGTCGGGTTATACAGTGCCTTTGGGTACCCATGTTGGACCACTTCAAGCAGTTGCCTCATATTTTGAGGGGTTTTCTACTCCATCATAGCCCCTTTGGAAGCGTACTATGGATCTACTGGACCCACGAGCACTACCAGTTCTTCCAGGCCCTTACGGAGAGGTAGCGTTACGAGACACACTTTTTACCTTTCGTTTGGTAAGTTAGGGGTCTTGCCTAATGTGATACTTGAGCATGATTATCTATTTTAATTGTAAACCATATAATTAATTGTAATATTGTATATCAGTAAGTTGGGGGTCTTGCCTAATGTGACATCTGATCATGATTATCTATTTTAATTGTAAATCATGTAATTAATTGTAATATTGTATATCGGTAAGTTGAGGGTCTTGCTTAATGTGACATCTGAGCATGATTATCCATTTTAATTGTAAACCATGTAATTAATTGTAATATTGTATAAATTACTTATTAATGGATAATCCGTTGTTTCATGTATGTGTGAAGATTTGGTTGGCCTTCTATGCATCTGGTTGTGTTGTGGAACCAACGTGGGGTCCGATCTAAGGATGCATAGTCACAGAGTTCTTTTCTTTCTTTTCTTTTCTCTCTCTCCCTCACGAGTTCTTACCTTCTTCATTTCCTTTCTTTTTCTTCTCTCCAACCCATACTGCCACAGAGTGAGCATGTGCCTCCCCGTCCCCTTCGATGCGAGGGTGATGGGATTGGTGGCTAGCATGACATGGGAGGTAGAGGAGATAAAGAGAGAGGAGAAGGTGGAGGGGAGGCAAGTCGAAAAAGAAAGTGGGAAAGAAGGAGAGGTGCACGAGCCAGAGGAGGAGAGCTTCATTTGTGTGGATCGCTGGTGGGAAAGGTTTCAAAAGGGCGAGGTGGTTTGTTGGAGCATGGGGGTGGTTGTTGGAGTGCCACCTAAGGTACGTGACCCCTCTTCCTCTCTTGTTTTACATTCTTTAGCTTAATGTGTTAAATGCATGAAAAATAAGGAAAATGCATGTAAAATCATAGAAAAATAGTGGAAAGGATGAGAATTTGATGGATAGTATGAATATGTAGAGATCATGCGGTTAGGACGAATTTATATTTATATGGATTTATACAAATTTTTGGCAACTAGGCTATAGTGATTTAAAACGAGTTTTATGCCTTTATGATTTTCGTATGAATAGCATGATGAATGAAATGATGAATGGTTTGAGGGGTTTTGAAATAAACTCAACCCATAATTTATTCAAGTTTTTTGATGTATGTTTATTAGGTCCGTCGGAGGTTCCAATTTCGCCGAACGTTTGGGTCGTTAACAAGGGAGGTGTTCAGGGCACGAGAGTTTAGACGTGCCGAATTGGGCTCGGCATACCCATTCCTTGTCAGTCTATCACCAGGCCTTTGATTTCGATAGACCGAAAACACTTGGTCGACCGAAACAAAGGGTTTTAGTATACCAAAAGGATTTGGTATACCGAACCAGAGATTTTCAGTATACCAAACTTGATTTCGGTCTACCGATTTTATCCCCTAGCTTATATGAATAAATGAGTATGAAAAATTGAAATAAATGGTTTTAAATGGGTAATGAAGATATGTAAATGGTGTTTTCCCCATGTAAATGTCATGAAGGAATATGGAATCCAAATAATTGAATTTGGATATGGTTTTGGGTTTAAAGCTCTAAAAAATGAATAAAAGTGATTAAATGTGTGGTTTAGTGTGGTTTTTGGGCATGAGACCCAACTTGTGGTTTTAAAAGTATGGTTTTGTAAGATTTTGAGTTGGGACCCTAGTGTAGAGTCATGTGTTGCATGGAAAAGATTCCTACGATGAAAATGATTTTGAAAGGAAAATCCAAGAATTTTGAAAATGAAATAATAATAATGTATTACGGAACCACTAGGGTTGGTGTCGACAATGTGGTAGGAGAATGACACTCCAAAGAAATCAATTGCCAGATACGACCGTGGTTGCCAGAGAGGGACCACGAGGGGTTCGTGTCGGTAAATTGTTAATATATTAATTGTTAGATACGACCGTAGTCACCAAGCTTTAGACGGTGTAGGCTGAGCTTTGTATATGAACCGGGTATTCGGGTCACCGATGAGACATCAGAAAAAGACATGTCCGTGCATATGAAAGAAATTAAGGCCAGTTGGGCGGAGCTGTGTCCTCCTGCATAGGGAATTTTACTGTAATAGTGCAGGGAGGTAGGAGAAATGGTGTCCTCACATACTGCTTGTGTGCCTAGTTACCCCTGATCAAGATAACATTAATTAGAAAAGTGGAAAGTAATTAAGAAAAGTGTATGGTTTATGAAAATGAAAAGGTATTGTTTGGCTAGGATTGGACTTGTCATTGGTTCTGAAATCCTAGAAATAAACAAGAATTGTGGTTTTAACCAATTACCAGCTCATGTTTGTGATTTTGGTTTTGAGCTTTGTGAGGCATTGTGTTTTCGGCTAGACTTGGTTGAGGATATGGATTTCTCAAAATAAGAGAAAGGTTTTAAAAAATGCATGAAAAGAAGAAAAGATAAGTTTTAATAAAAGATATGAGTTTTGGGAAAAAATATGGTTTTGGAAACAGATTTCCAAATGTTTTAAAAGGAAAAGGAATGTGAACTTTTGAAAAGAGCGTGGTTTTGGGAACAGATTCCCATGTGATTGTCTAGGATGAGGAAATGATGTTTTAAAATGGATTTTCAAAAGAAAACCATGTTTTGTAAATTAAAAGCTATGTTTCATGGTTTTCGTCGAGTTTGTTGTGTATGTGTTTGGAACGTGTACTTGGTGACTTAGATGTCACTCACACATGCTTTGTGTGATTTTCTAGTGCTGGTTGGAGTGCAGTCTAGCTCTAGTGTTGGAGTAGGAGCTACCAGCTACACATCGTTTCTTGGAGGTAAGCCTTAGTTACAGTTATTTAAATATTATTGTAATTAGTGTAATTTACTTATGATACTATGAGTTAGGTAACGTGCCTGGGTCGAGGTGTTATAGAGTGGTATCAGAGCTAAGGTTACACCTAGTGCACCGACTTGGTCATGTCTGGTCTAGTGGCTCCATGAAACTACACAGTAGAGAGAGTTTCACACTTGATTTTGGTTGTTGTATTTTCTTGTTGTGCTGGCAAGAAGATGTTTTGTCGAGGTCATAGCCATGGCAAGGCCTCAGTGTCGGACTTTGAGACGGGAGAGGGTAGTTCATGGAGAGGCATGCGTCTAGAGTTTGGCGAGATGATGCAGTGATTCGCCAACTCCTTCGGTAGTAGCAGTAGGGATGAAACGAAGGGAGACCTGTGGGTTAAGTAGTTCAGCCAGCTGGGTACACCGACTTTTGATGGTGTTGTGCACTAGAGGAGTGTGAGGCTTGGTTCCTTGAAGTGGAGAAGATCCTAGAGGAGATCGAGTGTCCAGCAAATAAGTTGGTCCAGATCGCAAAGTTTCAGCTCAAGGGTGATGCGGATCAATGGTGGAGGGCTACGCACCACACTAAGTTCCCAAATGTGAACCTACTGATAATATCTTGGGTGGAGTTCCGAGAGGTATTCTATAAGAGATTCTTTCTTGAGCATGAGAGGGAAAGTTGGACAAAGAATTCTGGAACCTAAAGTAGGGAAGCCAGACTATGGCTGAGTATGTGTCGTCCATCCTTCGGCTAAAGAATTTCTCTCAGACTGTGGTTTCTGAGAAGAACAGAGTCAAGAAATTTATGGAGGGACTTAATCCCGTGCAGAGATCCAGAGTTATTGGCTTCAAATGTCAAACCTTGGCAGATGCTATTGAGTTTGCAAGCCGCTATGAGGATGATCGTAGGCTATTCCAATAAGAGTATTCTAGGAAGGATAAAGGAAGGAAGTCTATCTGTCGACCTTCTATCTCTTGACATTCTGCTTAAGGAAGGAAGTCTGTCTGTCGACCTTCTATCTCTTGACATTCTGCTTCTCGACCTTTTGTCACTGGAGTACCAAGTTCTGGGAGTTCTGGTAGCTCTAGGAAGAAGCGAAAGGAGCGGCCTACATCTGGTAGAGAAGAGAGTGTTGGCTTCATCCATGCATGATCCAGTAGTTGCTCGAAGATGGGACCGTGCCACGTTTGTAATAAGAAGGGGCACATAGCGGCACAATGTTGGCACAGGCAGAGAAGCTTAGACAGTGTGGTATGCTACAACTGTGGGAAGTCCAGACGTTATCAGAAAGACTGTCCCAATCAACCGAAGCCAGCGGGAGATGCGCCTAGTCAGCCTACCAAGGAGAGTGTGTTCTCTATTGCTGCCCCAGATGCTGGTCCATCAGGAGATGTTGTGGAAGGTGACAATTAGTAAGATTGTATGAGTTAAATCCTATCTTGTAACAATGGATCATATATGTAATTGACATTATCTTTTATTATGATTATGATTATGGTTGTGATGTGTTGATGATAGGATTTTTTCTTATGGCTAACCGGATGGCCCAAGCCTTATTCGACTCTAGGAGCTTGTTTTCTTTTGTCTCTGAGTCATTTTCTACTGAGATTGGGACCAAAATAACTAGATTGACATTCCACCTAGATGTAGTCACTCCATTAGGAGAACACAGTCTAGGGTGGAGGTATCTGAGACCAATTGATATCTAGTTGGGAGACAAGAATTTTCAGGCCAACTTGATCTTAATGGACATGTAGGATTATAATGTTATCCTGGGAATGGACTGACTGGTACATCATTCAGTCATGATAGATTATGTCAAGAGAAGGGTTTTGGCAGAGTGTCCAAGTCAAGGCTGGTGTGTGGTGCAAAGCACCAGACCAGGGTAGCCTAGAAAAGTGATATCTGCTATCAAGGCCTACCATCATTTGGCAAGAGGCTATGAGGGCTATTTGGCCTGTGTGACTATTTCTACTTCGCCTGTGATTGAGATTCAAGATTTGCCAATGGTACAAGAGTACTCTGATGTATTTCCAAAAGAATTGCCTGGTATGCCACCACATAGGGAAGTGGAATTTGTGATTGATTTGGTACCATGATCAAGTCCAATTTTCATGTCTCCATACAAGATGGCACCCGCTGAATTGAGGGAGCTCCAAAATCAGCTACAGGAATTAATGGATAAGGGATTTATTCATCCCAGTATTTCACCTTAGAGAGCACCGATTCTATTTGTAAAGAAGAAGGATGGTTCACTTCGGCTCTATATAGACTATCGGATGTTGAACTAGATCACTGTTAAGAACAAGTATCCACTATCCAGGATCAATGATTTGTTTGATCAATTGTAGGGAGCATCGCTATTTTCCAAGATAGATCTAAAATCTTAATACCATCAGTTGTGGATCAAAGAGCTAGATGTGAAGAAGACAACCTTTCATACTTGCTATAGATATTATGAGTTTTTGGTTATGCCATTCGGGTTGACAATTGCTCCAGCTACCTTCATTGACCTGATGAATAGGGTGTTCAAGCTCTATTTGGATCAGTCTGTGGTCATCTTTGTCGATGATGTCCTAGTATATTCTCTAGATGTTCAGATCCACCAAAGGCATTTAAGGATCATACTGAAGATATTGAGGTAGCATCAGTTTTATGCCAAGTTCTCCAAGTGCGAGTTTTGGCGGGAGGAGGTGTCCTTCCTTGGTCATATCATTTCAGGAGAAGGCATCAAGGTAGATCTAACCAAAGTGGAGGTTGTGAGCAACTGGGCCAAACTAAAGACAGTAACTGAGATAAGAAGTTTCCTCGGCCTAGTAGGATATTATAGGAGATTTATCTAAGATTTCTTCAAAATTGCTACACCATTGAGCAGACTGACCAGAAAGGAAGTGTACTTTGCTTGGGATTGGCAGTGTAAGGAGAGCTCAATGAGTTGAAGGCTCGTCTAGTGTCAGCCTCAGTTTTAACGTTGCCCTTTGGGAGTGGTGGTTTCACAGTCTACAATGATGCTTGTGGGACTTGTTTGGGGTGTGTGCTGATGCAACATGGTAAGGTGGTGGCATATGCCTTACGCTAGTGAAAAGATCATGAGAGGAATTATCTCACTCATGATTTGGAAATGACAACTATTATGTTCGCCTTGAAGATTTGGAGGGATTATTTGTATGACGAACAGTTTGAGGTGTACACAGATCATAAGAGTCTGAAGTACATCTTTACTCAGAAGAATTTGAACCTGAGACAGAGGTGCTGGGTGGAGTATATTAAGGATTATGATTTCAGTTTGTTATACCACCTAGGAAAAGCAAATGTGGTTGTAGATGCTCTAAGTAGACGCACTCATGTCATGGCTAGTCTGATGATTTGAGAATGGAAATTGTTAGAGAGACTAGTAGAGTGCAAACCTCGGAGACAGTCTCAAGGATTTGCCAGAGTTGTGTTGGCAAATTTGTTTGTTCACCTAAGAATGATTGAGGCGATTGTCGCCATTCAGCAATATGATTCTTTTGTGTTGAATATCTAGAAGGAGTTGGAAGCTGGTAATACTCCTCACTTTTTAGTCAGGGTAGACAATGGGTTGAGGTACGACCTGAGGTTGTATGTGCCTCAAGTGGAGGAAATCAAGAATAGTCTGCTTAATGAAGCTCACCGCTTTAGATATACTATTCATCCAAGAAACACCAAGATGTATAAAGACCTGAAAAGGAATTTCTGGTGGCCTGGGATGAAGAGGGAAATTACTAAGTATGTGGCGAAGTGTGCAACCTGCCAGATGGTGAAGATAGAGCACCAGAAGCTTAGAGGGACATTGCAGCCTTAGGACGTTCCAGTGTGGAAATGGGAAAATGTGTCGATAGATTTTGTGACGGGTTTGCCGAGGACCCGAAGAAAGAATGATACAATTTGGGTGATTATGGATAGCCTTACAAAATCGACACATTTCTTACCAATAAGGGTGAATCTTCCCTTGGCAAAGCTAGCAGAGTTGTATGTGGTAGAGATTGTGAGACTGCATGATGTCCTAGTGTCTATTGTATCTGACAGAGACACGAAGTTTACCTCATGATTCTGGTGAGCTTTACAGGAGGCTTTTGGTACAGTGTTGAGTTTTAGTACTGCCTTTCACCCCTAGACGGATGGTCAGACAGAGAGGACCATCCAGACACTAGAGGACATGTTGAGGGCCTGCGGATGGTCAGACAGAGAGGACCATCCAGACACTAGACGGATGGTCTCTAGTTAAGCCTTATTAATTGTTCCACTGAGTTTGTGTGTTTTAACTAGAGGGAATTGATGAGCATTTGTCTCTAGTTACGCCTTATTAATTGTTCCACTGAGTTTGTGTGTTTTAACCAGAGGGAATTGATGAGCATTTGTCTC
>JAMKQA010040009.1:0-18523 GCA_024699735.1 Posidonia australis | reverse complement strand
CTTTTGTGTGTTTTGGTTTTCCTCGTCTTTCCATTAAAAGACTAGGTGGCGACTCCCTTTTCTTGCTTTTTTCCTTTCCTTGCGCCTTCGCCATCCTGGCATGGCTGTGATCCTCCTTCCCGCCTCCCTCGGATCGGCATGGTCACAGCTGGTCATTTCGCAAATCAACGATGACTGGAAGACAAAGGACCAGAAGCTTGTGTTATACCATGAGCATTTCCTAGATTTGATTAATGAGTTCGATAATGTCAAATTTTCCTTCATGAAGCGAGCCAAGAATGCGTACGCAGATGCATTACCTACCCGGGCATCATGGTTATCACTCCCAGAGGCACAGGCAATGGATATCTCAGTCACATGTGTACAGCAGCCAGCAAATTGCATGCACATCTAGGAAGCAGAAATGACAGCTGAATTGCCCTGGTATAATGATATCAAAATTTTCTTTGAGTCTGGTGGCTTCCCATCTGGTATTTCCACAACAAATAAGAAGACCTTGATATGGTTGGCCTCTAAGTATGTACTCAGGGCAGGGAAACTATATAGGAGATCCTACAATCAAATGCTTCATAGATGTGTGGACAAGAAGGAGGCAGATATGCTGATGTTGAAGGTTCATGCAAGCACCTGCGGTCCACACATGAATGGAGTACTCTTGGCCAAGAAAATTATGCTGCAGGGTTACTTCTGGTCTACCATGGAAATAGGTTGTTGCCAGTTTGTGAGATGCCACAATTGCCAAATACATGGCAACTTCATACATGCTCCCCCACAACAGTTACATAGCATGTCATCACCTTGGCCCTTTTCCACCTAGGGAATTGATGTCATTGGGGCCATCCATCTAGCTACATCCAATGGGCATCACTACATCCTTGTGGCCATTGATTATTTTACAAAGTGGGTCGAGGCGGCATTGTATAAAACAGTTACAGCGGTAGTTACAGAAAAGTTCATTAAGAATAACATTATTGCCAGATATGGGGTTCCACATGCCATCATATCAGATAATGGAGCTAACTTCATAGCAAAGAGAGGGGAGCAGTCAGAGCCTGTTAATGCTTCCTACCTGAAAAAGTACTACCACTGATCCTCAGCCAATCGCGAGCCTTGCATCGTGAGCCATGCATCTTTATGTTTTTTCTTCGTATTCGCATGTTAGTATTTTAAGTTATTGCATCCAAACATTACGAAAATCATATCTTATGCACTATATTTTCTTTTTGTTTGCATTTTAGTTATAAGCATAGCCATTGCCCGATAAGGAAAATCAAGAAGCCAGCCTGCTTAGGAGGAATTTTGATCCTCCTCACGTGTTACTACCTGTGTGACTTAGGAGGTAAGGGAGCCAGTATTCGTGGGAAAGTGGACGAAATGTACAAATTCCCAAGGAGCCTATACCTCGAGAGGGAGGAAAAATGATAGGTCGTGAATGAGTGAGCCAAGAAAAAATATAGTCTTCGGAGCACAAAAGAAATAACAAGGTAGAAGTTGCAGATAGAAGTCGGCTCCAATGAGAGAGGCATGCAAGACGACTTTATCCCTATCACATAACTTGGAGAGGAGTTGAAGCATACATTTGCAAAGGGGCTAGCCACCCCTTTTATATCAAAAAGAAAGAGAGCAGCCATCCCCCAGCCTAGGTGTTTATTACCTCCAAGTCGGGGTAGTGTAGGTCAACATGCCCTTGAGGGAGTAAAAGAAAAACGAATCATTAAAAAGTAGGTGTAGGGCCCTAAGAGCTTGGCACGGAGTGTAACACCTGTAAAATTCATTTTTGTAATTATTTACATTTTATGAATTTTATTCCTAGACGGGTGGTACTATCATGAGACCTGTTGTGCAGTTCTGTGCTTTTGGGCATGGGCTGGCTTCTATTGCGTGTTCCTGTGTGTGGTTGGCACTGTGCATTGTGGCACTGTGTGTGTGGGGCCCGGGTGTGGGTCCGTGAGGGGCCCAGGCATGGGGTCCACATTTGTGGGCTGTTGGTTGTGGTTGGTGGTTGGGCGGAGTGGTTTGTTGCATGTGCGGTGTGCCGGTGGCTGAGACACGCAGGTGGGCACATTCAGCTACTGCTGGCGCAGGCTTTATAAGCCGCACCACTCTCCTCCGTCGCCATCGCCATCTCCTCCTTCCCTCTTCTTTTTTTCCCTTCCTCCTCTGCGACACATCCCTCCTCCACCCCCACCTTCTTTCTCTTCCTCCCCACTCTTCCTCCTCCTTCCTTCTCCTTTTCCCTCCATTCCACTCGTCTTCCCTGTTTCCCCTGTTCTTCCTTCACGTGTGTGCCGACAGTGAGAGAGAGAGAGGTCGAGGGAGTGAAGCAAATGGTTGAGGTTGCTCGTAGTGGTGCGCGGAGCTTGCATGGCATGCTCCCGTGGTCGTGGCAAGGTTGTGGTCACTGGAGTTCACCAGAATCGGCCAAGAACCGCCGGAGGCGTTTTTGAGGTATGCATCTCCACCTCATGTAAAAGAGAGCATGAAATTGGTAGAAAATGCTAGGATTACATGGAATCTAGGTAAATTTACTTTCCTAGTATTTATTGTGATTTATTGTGAATTTATGGGCATTTATGCCGGTGGTTGCGTTTTGTGTCGTTTTGACTCTTTTGCCTTTGTGATTTTATATCTTGATGCATGGTGAATGGATTTTAGTTTTGTTTGTTTGGTTTTGGAGTAGACTCGAGGGTCTACACCATATGTTTTATGCAATATTTTTGGTGTTTTTTTAGGGGGTCTGATCGGAGGTCCTAGTTGGGACGATTTTGGACGATAGGGTTTGGGCAGTTTCTTGGTTTCGCAAAATTCGACATACCGAATGGAAACGGCATACTGAATCAGGGGATTTCGGTATATCGATTCCGCTCGGCATACCGTTTTTCTGTCAGTTTAGGTCCTATGGTTGAGATTCGGTCATCCGTTTTTTGGCGGTATACCGAATTTGGCCTGAGTGTTGACCGTTGACCTGATTCGGTCGACCGATCCAGAATCGGCCTACCAAACCAGGGGTTTTCGGCATAGCAAACTTGATTTCGGCATGCCGATTCTGGGCCCAAATGAGTTTGCAAATGCGTTTTCCAAGGGCTTTCTGGATTGCCGTATTTTGTCCCATTGAGAGGGACTGTGGGCCGTCAGTGGTGGTCTCTTGGGACACATGATGTGCCATTTTGCTGAGGTTTTGGAAGAATTTTCAAAAGATATGAAAATGATTTGGAAATGGATTTCAAGGAATAGTTGGCCTGTTTTGGAAAATATTTTCCTAGTTTTCTGTGTGTGGGCTGAGACAGTGTGGGACCGTGTCATTGGGACCAGGGAATGTGACGACATTCTCGGGTGGTCGGGCACGACTCCCTGGTTGAGGTCGGGGGCCGAGATACCTGAGGCTGAGGGTCGTTAGGTTCTAGAGGTGTGAGACTCCTTGACTGTCGTCTCAAGGCTAGGGTTGTGGTTTGCGAGTTGAGGTGTCTTGTGGCATGACGGGGAGGTATGATACTCCTACTATCGCTGTGAGTACTAAGGCTCAGGTGTTGTCGGGTGTGAAAGTTTGATACTCCCTCCTTAGCACCATGTGTGGAGGACGCCGTGAGGAGGCGTACCCAGTGGTGGCCAGTGAGGGTGGGACACGTGCCCCGTAGTTGATAGCGTCTTGAGAGACAGGACAACCTTCCCAGGGAGGGTTTGGCTTTTGAGGGTTCTCCTGAGGAAGGGGAATCGTGGGATGGTGAACGCTCCTGCACAAGGTGGCCGTCACCGTGGTAGTGTAGAACATTGGGGTCGCTCCTCAGTGGACTACGTGTGGCCAGAGTTAGGTTGCCTGGCGCTGGGCTTCCCGACTCATTGTGTGTGGTTTTGGCCATTGAGGGCCTTTGCTTGTTGCTTTGGGCTAGTAGAGGCTTGGTTTGTGGTTTTGCCCGGTGTGGGCCTGATTTATGAGGTTTTGAGAAAATGGTTTGCGAAATGAATTTAAAAGGAAAATTGATTATAGCTTTGTTTTCCATGGTTTTCGTGGGGTGCGTATTGGGTAACTTTGGTCACTCATGCGTTTTCCTTGTGGTTTTGGTTTGCAGGTGCAGACATGCGATTAGTTTAGTGTAGTGCATATAGATCGGTGTCTCCTAGCCGCACACACAGGTTCCTGGTAGTTTGATATTTACTGTTTAGCTTTAATTTTCCCATAATTTAATTTGTTTAAATTATTGTGGAAAATTTGGGGCATGACACGGAGTCCATGTTATCCTAAAATGCAGTCAAGTGAGAGCCACAAATAATCCTAGGGATCCAGGTAGCACCACGTGAGTTGAGGACATTCTAGTTCCTTGTAGCCGGCAATAAAGGCTTCCTTGGCGCTGAGGGCACCAACATTTACAAATCATGCATAGATCTTACTTCCATCTTATACTTTATAAATCATTTAGCATTTAACATTTTAAATCATGCAATTTTTTTGCATTTTTTACATCACTTTGCAAGGCATTTGTCCATATTCCAACCAGGGACATGCCAGCTACCTTTTTGAGTTTCAATATTGACAAAGAAGGGAGTTTCAACCAAGGGCGTGTTAACTGCTCCTTGGTTGGAAATAGGTCTTTGACTAGGGGCATGCCAGCTGCCATTCTAAGTCAAAAGAATCATTGGGACAGTGCTATTAAGAGCATACGGGCAGACATAGTCAGACTAGAATCTGAAATGATATAGTGTTAAAGAAAAATTGTCTTTTATTATTACAGCCCATCAGTTGTACAAATTTTGCTCATTTAATGAATGTGGACCAAATATATTCAGTCAACTCTGGCCCTTTTTGAGCTGCCAGCTCTTGTAAAGGAAGTGCCACTAGGAGGAAGTTCACTTATATGCCAAGTTTCTTGAATTTCGGCCTCATACTCTACTATGCAATCTGAGCCGTTAGTAATGGCAAGCCCAGAAGAATGAATGCCAATACGCATCATGCGAGCCAGCTCAGAGGTCGTCACGTTAGAACCAAGAATGTAACTTTTGAAGCAGTCAGGCATAGGGCTTTGCTCGATCGAGTCCTGGCAAAAGCCAAATTGACGAAGAACACGGATATGATGGTATTCTATGCCGCCCATTATCCTCGGAAGGACAACAAGTCGCATGTCGCTATCATTAAAGAAGATAGTGAAGGGCTTCGAAGTTGTGGATAGAATACGCCAAACTACAATGCCTTGGTGAGATTTCGCAGTCTGTTGCACAGATCATGTACGCTTGGAACATTGCGTGAATGGTTGGTACAACTGTAGGATTCAAACATAGAATGTTGAGGGCACAAGACTTCCATCCCCATATGGGCAGTGAGCCAAACCTAGCATGGGAAAACGGAGCACAGTTAGATAGGCACAACAAATCATTGAGGTAACATTGTTAACTTACTTGCACTAAGGTGTCGCAACCATTGAAATGCTTGGAACGTTTCAGGGCCCGGTCCAAGCCAACATAAGTTTCCACCAGAAGAATGGCAGCAAGATCAATTTGGCGAGTGATCACTGCCAATACTATTTCTGCCACCTCAATAGCAACTGTCATCCAACCATAACTAAATATTAGCTCTCCAAGGAAGCGTACCACAAAGCCGTGGAGCCACAAGCTACCTGAGGACAGACGGGTGAAGATAATCTTGTAAAAGTAGTCCAAGCGTAGCATGGTAGTCGACCTGTCCTTGCAAATGAGGCTTTTCTCGCAAACACTTCGAGACAAACCGATCAGTTGGCTTAGGACTGAAGCATAGCTGTCGTGGCGCAAAAAGGCAGGCGAAGACATGTATGGCGAAAGGCCACATATCCATCGGACTTCTTCCAAAGTGAGAATCAGCTTTGTCTGCCCAAAACGGAATACATGGAAAGCAGGTTTCTAGAATCTAGCTGCAGCATATAACAAATGCCAATTCACTTCCACTTTAACAATATTCAGTAATGAGGATGATATGCCCCAAATCCGTAGTTGCTCACGATCCGCAGCAGTCAATGCAACAATGCTCGCAGAACATTAGAGTTGTACCTTGGTGTCACCATGGTTGGGTATCCCTGTGGAAATGGTCTTGGGTCAAGATATGGCAGGAGGAATGCATGATCAAGTCTAGGGCCAGCAAAAATGATTTGGCAAAGCATTTTCTCATGGTAAAGAAGAACAAGTAAAGATTGTAATTTTGGAAAAAATAGAAATCAGAATGTGCAGCACTTCCCCTTGCATGATATGAAAATATGCATCAGGAAATAATTTATTTTGTCCTTTGCAAATCTAATGTGCGATGGGACATCAGCCTATGTAGCCTTTTCTTTTTGCAATATATGAGATGTGCACAAGGCCCAAAAATAAGAGAAGATCAAAATATTCCTTCACATGGTTTGATAAGAATAGATATATGTTTTTCCTTCCATGTAGCAAGATGTGAAGGAATATAAACAACAAGATTCAGCATGGGGATATATGCATATGTGAAGAATCATCTCAAGGAGGAGGATCACATACCATTGCAATAAAGGAGATAGCGTAGCTGGCACCAGAAGAATAAAAATAGAGCTGTAGGAAGGATTGAAGGCTCGTGAATGGTTTTCACAGTATAGAAGGCGGCAGACCTCGCTAGGAATGTGAAATTATATAGGGAAAAAAGATGGGGTTGTAGTAGAAAAGAAGGCAGACTGGCGATTTTGCAGAGAGCACCAAGGTGGCGCACAAACCAGGCGCACCAAGGTGGCGCACCTACCAGGCTCACCAAGATGGCGCACCTAGCAAGCAGACCAAGGTGGCGCACCTACCAGGTGCACCAAGGTGGCACATATAGCTAGCGCACCACCTGGTGGACATTGGGTAGAACCTCCCCTAAAATGTTAAGCTCGCCCAAATCAGCGTCAATTCTTGAAACCTGCACGAAAATATATATTCCACACGCATACAAGCACCCAAGAAGACGGCTGCATTCCAAAGCTAGATTTGCATTCATGAGTTTTAAAAACACAAGGTACATTGTTCGAGATACAAGTTGTAGCATTCATACAAGGACTAGCAAACAAAAAAAGAAGAAGACTGAAAAGGAAAGGAAACAGCTACTCCTCGTCCGACTCCTCCTCATCAGATGGTGCCTCTTGGAAGCTCTTGGCCAGGAGTCGAGCTCTTCGCCGGGTGATCTGGCGTGAGCATTGGGCAGCAGTAGTAGCTTGCGAGCGAGTAGAAGAACATAGGACCCTCTGTGAAACCTCTGTGTCAGAGCGGTCCTCCTCGGATGCTTCTAAGGTGAACTCTCCACTCGTAGTCGCGTTCACCTCGTGAGCCAGATAGTGTTGCTGTCAAAAGAATGTTAGATTTATATCAGTGAAAAGTATGTTGTTGAAAGAAAGTCGCAGAAATAAAAGGGGGGAGGGATACCCGGATGATGTTCCACCAGCACAGTTCCTGCACAAATTTGCAAATATGTCAGGTGAATTTATGATGGAAATAAGGTGATATATGACTAAAATAGAGGCACATACCCTTTTCCACCTAATATCTTCATAAAACGAGGCAAACTGCTCCTCAAAGGCCTGTGAAAGTAGAACAAATGTCAAATCTGTCCTTTTGTATGAAATAAAGTTTTCAAGCAGAAATTACAACAATTTACCTTGGCCTAGTCGGAGGCATACCATATTCCACGATGGCTATTGCGACGGCCTCCTCAAAAAGGTAGGGCTTCCCAACCCGTTTGTACCAAGCTAAGTAGTCTGTATAGTTGACTTCTCGAAGAATATGTCTGTCTTAAGAATCCACAGCAGCAGCGTGCCGACTCCTAGCCGTAGCACGAGACATGATGGGGAGATCCATGTCTGAAGGAGGAGGGGCAGGAATGCAGAATTCGTTCAACAACTGGTGCCTCACGTGCCCTAGAAGGAAATAGGCCGACTTTTTCATGCAATAAAACTTCACTTATTTGTCCCTCAAAACACGGCCAGAGTTCAATGGTGCCCAGTTGAAGCCGTCATATCTTGAGAATGGGCACAAGTGAACCAGTTTGCAGAAATAGACAATTATAAGCAGTGTGGGCAAATATGAACATGTAGAAAATAAAATTCCAAACATAAAAACTTACGTTCTCGAGCTCTACCAAATCCATCAGATATCGGTAGGATTCGTAGCTATAGACCCCTGCAACAGCCCAGTGATCAGGCTCGACCCACTAGCGAGGGAGAGGAAGAAGCTCGTCACGAAGGCGGCCAAAATCGTGTCCCCGTGTAATTGTTCCATGGCCCAGTACTAGTAAAGGCAAGCAAAGGACAGTTAATCAAATATCATCAAGAAGGGAAATATTGCAAAAATAAAGTAAATACTTATAGTGAGCAGGGGATACAGTCCCACATGAGACCGACGTCCCAGCTTAGATACACTATCAAGCCCACAGATCGGCCAAGTATAGCTAGCTCTATCCCAATCATAATGATCCAGGTACTCCAAGTTGGTTAAGTATGCTAGCCAATCCGCATGAATGCAATAAGCGGAAGAATCATAGAAAATCATTACTAGTAGATCTAGTAGGAAGTGCCTGAGTACAAAATCCGCTTCGTCACTACATGACTCTGGGTTAGGCCAGAACTAGTCCCACTTTCTAAGCCACCCCACTGTGATCATATGTTTCCCCTAGGTGGCTTTGGAGGAACACCACCTAAATGCGTAGGGGCCAGGTGCATCCCGTGTGTGGTCTCGCCTATAATCGGCTCGTCGCCGAATGGGAGACCCGCCAGCAGAGCCCATTGGTCAGGTTGGATGGTCAGTTCTCTGAATGGAAAGTAGAAGGTATGTGTCTCGAACCTCCATCTGTCCACTAAAGCCTGGAAGAAGTTGTAGTGGCCGTGAATTGTTGGAATGCAGAGTAAGCCACCAAAAGGGGATCGGTGGAGGAAAAAGTCCTATAAAAACTTAGGTAAGCGGCGGAAGTGATTGAGCATAGGGGCCCAATGACACTGCATCACCCAATTAGCATCGCCAACCTGAAATAGTAACAGCAGAATAAATGCAGGATCAGACAAGCCGTGGTGTTAGAGCCAAAGCATGCTAATAGGAAAAAGGGAATAAAATAGTTACCACAAAGTCGGGGCTCTTGCAAATATGATCGCTGCTAAGTAGTCGCCCCGTAAAGTTACCAGACTCCTGAAAGTGCATTTGTTAATAAAGATGGTAGGTTTATGTCACATATACAGGTTATTCCAGTTTAGCTTACCTCGACGGGGACAGCCAGTGTTGAACTATTAGAAGCACGTGACCTCGAGGAGCTGCCTCATCACCGTGGACGAGAACTAGAGGGTGTGTCCTGGGAAAGTTGTGGAGTCTCCCCCTCAGGAACTGGATCATCCTGGAAGGAGGCAAAGGTCAAGTCAGGATTTAAGTAGTGGAGTCAAGCGAAGTAAAGGTGGAATATTCGAGCATAACAAAGCTCAAGTCTCGAGATAATGTGTGGCATTACAAGTGTTTGCTATTAGATACATTCATAAAACTGTGCAGAAAATGGCAGAATAAAAAGCACGATATGCACAAGCAAAGCACATTAGTATGCATTACAACATCTTGGCATCAGTAGTTGTTTATAAAAATGCAGATTAAAACAATATTGCGAGATGACCCATTATTGAAAAAAGAGAAGTTATGAGAGAATATGGGATTTCATGGAAAAGGCATTGTTCTTTTGGCAGTCATTATTGCTTTTAAGGTTGGCAGTAAGGCATTCCTGTTGCTGTAAGGTGAAAGTATGGATATTCACTACTTTGTTATGTATTTTTACCCATGATTTGCAATTGAGCATTATTTGGTTACTAAAGCTTGATTCGGTAAAAATCGAGGCATGCTTAGCAATGGAAAGAAAATTCATTTCAATTTCATAGTAAGACAAATGATATGGATGGCCCTATAATTCAGGGAAGAGCATGGATCTGTAGTCAGTGGGGTTCAATTTTGCAAAGCTTATTATGTTTAATGCATGACAAAATTACCCCCACAACTAGCTCATCACCACCTCGCCACTGGCATTCCCAGCAGCTCACCGGAGTTCACCACCACACCGCCAACCACTCAACCCGCCACCACCACACGGCCAGCACGCCATAACATACCGTTAGAGTAACTACCACGCATGCCACACCTCACAACCACAAACTGCTGGAGTCACTCGTGTCCGCTGGAACCCATGAGCCGTCGACCGTCTAAACAAGAAGCAAAAATGGAGCAAGCCCAAGTAAAAATGCATAAAAGAGGAGATCAAGGGAGTACCTCCACTGGCGATTCTCTCTCCAGCCAGTCTCGGAGGGTACGGTCCATCGTCTTTGCTAACGCCTCTGTCGAGGAGAGCCGCCCTTGCACCTAGTCCCTAAGCCAAGCCACCGCACCAGATCTACACACCTATCCGGCGCACTAGCACGAGCACTCCTCATCGAGGAAAGGAGGAGCGAGCGTGGTCGTTGATGAGGAAGAGAAAAGATGAGAAGGAGAGGGGGAGATGGGTTTTGTTGGAAGAGGAAAATAGGGAGGAAGAAGAAGGGGCACGGAAATGAGTGAGAAATAAGAAGGGAGAAATAAATGAAGAAGCAAGAAAAGAAGTAAAAGGAGAATGAAATAAAGAAAGGAAAGAGAAAAATGCAGCAAGATGAAATACTACATATGATTTGACAGTTATGGCAGTTATTCAGTGGGCCCCGTCATGTGCCAGTAGTGCAAATAGTTTAATGTCCATGGTCCAAAATGCAAAATGGCCGTAAAAATTACGTTTCGGCTCCCAGCATTCTCCAACTTGCATTTGGAGAGAAAAATGCAAAATGCCAAGACAAGCAAGTACATGGTCTTCAAAAGGTTCACCTGATGAGGTAATTTGTAGAAAACCCCCTAAGATTATTAAGTTTGTAGAATAACCAACGGAGGGTGAGGGAAGTTATGTTTGAAGCATACATTTGCAAACACTCAGCAAAACTTCAAAATAGATAGCTCAGCAGCAATTCAGCAGAAATTTGTCATATCAGGGAAATTTGCAATAAAGCCCTTAAGTTTTGAAAAATTATGAATAAGTCCTAAGTTTTTGCAAAATCCACGAACGATTGAAACCACAGCAAGGTCCTTTCAAAGGATATTTCACGTGCATCTCAACAGGAATACAAGTTTCCATGCCACAGGGCCAGCAGCAAACGCAATTACTTTTTTGCCCTCTAGAGCACGACTAGGGCCTTCTTCCTTCCTAGGGGACAATCAAGGGATTATCGCTTTATTTTTTCGGATTCTTGTTCTAGGTGAATGAGATCCTTCTATCCCTTCCTTGTTAGGATTTTCGTGGGCGCAAAATCCTGCTGTTCGACCTTTGACCGGGCAGTCAAAGTCCTTTCTTTAGCTTTCCTTGGATTTTCACGGGCGCAAAATCCTTTTGTTTGACCTTTGATCTGGCGATCAAGGTCCTTTCCTTTGCCTTTCCTTGGATTTTCGCGTGCACGAAATCCTTTTGTTCGACCTTCGATTGGGCAGTCGAGGTCATTTCCTTTCTCAGATTCTCGTGGGCTCGAGATCCTCTTCCTTGACTTTTGACTGGGCATTCAAAGTCGACCTTTGATCGGGCATCAAGGTCATTTCTTTTCCTTTTCCTTGGATTTTCGCGGGCACGAAATCCTTTTGTTCGACCTTCGACCAGGCGGTCGAGGTCATTTCCTTTCTTTTTTCGGATTCTCGCGGGTGCGAAATCCTTTTCCTTGGCTTTTGACTGGGTGGTCAAAGTCGACCTTTGACCGGGCTGTCAAGGTCATCTCCTTCCTTTTTTGGATTCTCGCAGGCGTGAGATCCTTTTGCTTGACTTTTGATCGGGCGGGCAGAGTCGACCTTTGACCGGGCGGTCAAGGTCCTTGTCCTTTTCCTTGGACCTTCGCAGGTGCGAAGTCCTTTTGCTCGACCTTTGACCAGACGGTCAAGGTCCTTATCCTTTTTCCTTGGGATTTCGTGGGCACGAAATATTTTTGCTCGACCTTTGACCAGGCGGTCAAGGTCCTTATCCTTTTTCCTTGGGTTTTCACGGGCGCGAAATCGTTTTGCTCGACCTTTGACCTGGCTGTCAAGGTCCCTGTCCTTTTCCTTGGATTTTCGCGGGCACGAAATCCTTTTGCTTGACCTTTGACCAGGCGGTCAAGGTCCTTATTTTCTTCCTTGGATGTTCGCGGGTGCGAAATCCAACTGTTTGAAATTGACTAGGCAGTCAAGGTCCTATTCAATCCTTTTCTTTTGGGTTTTCGTAGTTATGAGATCCCTTTACTTGCCCTAAGTCCGTGTGGACAGGGCCCTCTTTCTCGCTTGACAAATAGTATGTTTGTCATGTCCCTTTTCTTTGGGCTAGTATCCCCAACTACTCGGCTGACAACCATCATGCTGTCTGGCGACCGGGTTGACAAGACTTGGTTGCCTTGTCATATCCCGTCTTCATTGGTTGATAACCTCAATAATCTAGCTAATGAGTCCGACAACTTGTCATGTCCCAGTGTGCGGGATTTCTTTAATTTTCGCAGTATTGCTTCAGCATTGGCATCAACATTGCATCTGCTCTCAACACCCATTCTTGTATGTGCAACATTTGTATCAACTTTGCATCTACATTCAGCATCAGCTCTTGCATTTGTATTTTGCATTGGCATTGCATTCTCAGCATTTGACTCGGCATTCACATGCATGCTAGTTGCATTTTGCAATTGCATATTTGCATTTGGCAACAAGTCATGACTTTCGGTGCATTCACCGGATAAGTGATCTAGTGCCTTTAGAAAACATCACTTCTCCACGGCCTCAAAATGGGGGTATCTTGTCAACACTGAGCAACGGTCTCGGTTCCCTCCGTCCCTCGACCTCGCTTAGGGAGGGGCATCTGTAGACACCCCGATTTTGAGGCGGCTCGTAGGTGAATCCTCCTGAAGATGTTGCTTTGGATGCGGCAAGCTTAACCACTTTTGAACCTTATTTGACATTTTAATTAGCCCGAGATCATCGCACAAACTGACCACATGCCTACAGTCCGACAACTAGGTGGGAGCACCAAAGTTGCGCACCAAGCTAGCGCACTCATCTGGCGCACCATGCTGTCGCACAGTCACTTCTCAGGCTGCTGATTGTTGGCTTTCCATCTTCTGTGTTTGTAACCTTCACTTGCGAATATTCTTCACGAATCTACGCAAGGCTGTTGAGTTTCGAGGCCATTTTCATCCCAAGGAGTTACCCTTTCATTCTCTTTAAAAGGCCCTCCTTGGCAACTCATCTCTCTTGGAAAGTCACTTAGCAACTCACCCACATTTAGCAACCAGCACCCCAACATCCAGAGCACATTCCCTGGCATCCCTGAGCGTTCCCAATCGTGTCCAAAGCAACAAGGAGGAGATATCTTGATCCATCCAAGGAGGAGACATCATAGGCAAGGTAAGTTCCTTCACTCATTTTCATATGGATTTTACATGATAGAACCTGCAACTAAACTAATATATTGTCTACATAGATGTTCTTTCGTGCCTTCCTGTGTTATTTTGGATATTCATGATGCTCCCTTGTATGTTCATTGTTTCTTTGTCATGATAATTTTGCACTGTGTGATCATCATGTTAACAATGAATCATAGACTTATGTAACCACATGCTATGGAACATGAACTGTAATGCATCCTCTTTACATGTTTTATCATTTTCGTATGATCCCTAAGTCAACTAAATCACTGCATGAATCATAGAACCCATCAACAGTAACTGCAGTCTTTATAATCCATGAACATGCATGGCTTGAGGAGAGAATGAAGTGAATGTTCAAGATTTGATTTCTTAACATGATTATGTTCCCTGACATCTGAAATAATGATATGAATAATCTTTCAAGTGATTGTCTACATGCATTTGATCCAGGCTCTGAAGTCAAACCACAATCTGAAACAGAGTATCTAGAATGCACTAGGCTACCGCACCAGGTTGGAGCACATAACTGGCACACCATCCTAGCGCACCAACCTGGTCATAGGGTGCAAGCAGCCAATTTTGCATCATGATCTGCATGCTATTTTGATTGTCTTGGACCTTGATCTTTCTGATGTTTGTTCTCTGATATATCATGATCATTTATGCATAATTTCAACATATAATAGCCTTATTTGTTTTAGTTTTGCATCTAGTTAAGTCAGCCTGCCACTGGGGTCTCGTGAACTGGTTGCCCCATGGACTCTTGTTTGGAGAGTTCTTATGCAACAGTCCATGATCTAGAACCGGGTAGCATGGCTGAAACCCATTAGCTTTATTTAGTATAGGGGTTGTGTGGTCTTGTGTGAGGCATATTGCCCTTGAGCACAAGACCCATATCATGTTTTCTTGGGTTCCCTCTTTCCTTTATGACCTTGTGGACGAGGGGGAAACTCACTCACATGTGATTAGGTGTTTTAGATGTCCATGATGCATTTTCAAATGATTTTATGCATGTTTGCAAGATTTTGTATCGCATGGCAAATTAGTCTAGCTTTTTTTCTGATCTACATTTTCATAGGCACACATAGGTGGCGCACCAAACTAGCGCACCACACATGCGCACCTGCCTGTTTTCACTGCACACAGTAGCATTTTGGCATGGTATTTAGCATGATTGCCGGTTTGCTTTGCCTTTGGTTTTCTTTGGGTGTCTTCCTGGATATATCGGAATACTCTAATCTATTTTCATCCACAGTTGTGCATGGTAGAATAGATTTTGCATATAGCAAAGCGAGGACGTTAGCCACCCGATATTGTTGGATTTGTGGTTATATCCGTGCAATATCTTTGCACCGGTGTTTGATCCACCACTCGAGTGACCTTTCTAAGCATTAGGACATACCCTACAGTCCCTTTACCCATGTTTAGCATAAGGCACCACTTACATGTAGCATTGCATGGCATATCACCCTCGGGCATACAAAAACAGGCTGAAAAGCCAACATTTCATATAAGTAAACGAGAAACCCATGAAAGACCAATTTTTCGGGCGCATGGGAGTGCCTAATACCTTCCCTGTGCGTAATAGGGATCCTTGCCCATTTTTCTGGTTCATGATTGACCTTTTTTTCCATTGGTTTTTTATTGCATAATTTTAATGTTTTAAAACGGTTTCCCTCGTCTCCCGTTTTCAAGTAGACTAGGTGGCGACTCCTACATTTTTATCATTTGCTTTTTATTGTTTTGCCGTGACTTTACCGACCCTCACGCATTTGGCCTCCGTGCCACGCTCGAGATTGTCGCTGGCATGGTTACAGGACCTAGTTTCAGTATGCTGTAATGGGATTCGATTTGTTGAAAATCCCTAGTTTGGTAGGCCGATTTGGATCGGTCAACCGAATCAAGTCAACGGTCAACACTCAGGCCAAAATCGGTATATCGAAAATGGTTTGATTGACCGAAATCTACTGATTTGGTCTACCGTCCAAAATTGGACGATCAAATTTCGACTAGAGGACCTAATCTGATAGAACAATAGCATACCAAAATTGTTCGGTATGCCGATTTCTGCGAAAAATAGAAAACGACCCAAACACTATGTTTCAAAATCGCCCAAAGTGGGACCTTTGATCAGACCCCCCAAGCAACCTCCAAAAATCTTGCATAAAACATATAATGTAGACCCCCGAATCTACTACAAAACCTAACAAACAAAACCAAAAACCATTCACCATGTAACAAGATATAAAATCGCAAAGGCATAAGGGTCAAAATGACCTAAAACGCAACCACTAGCATAAATGCCCATAAATCCACCATAAATGCTCATAAATGCACAATAAATTTTTGAAATGTAAATTTACCAAGATTTCATGCAATCCTATCAATTTCTACCAATTTCATGCTCTCTATTACAAGGGGTGGAGAAGCATACCTGGCAAACACTCCGACGACCATGACCCTCGTCAGGGCACACACGACCATAGGAACACGCCACCCGAGCTCTACATGCCACCATGAGCCATCGCATGCTTTCATCGTCCATTGAGCACACTGAACAAAGGAGGGGAAACACAGAGAGGAAAGAAACAGAGGAGGGAGAGAGAGAAAGAGAGAGAGAGAGAGATAGGAAAGAGGTGGAGTGAGTGGAGGGAGAGGGAGTGAGTGGAGGGGGAGGAAGAGGAAGGGAGGTGGCGTGCTCGAGACAAAGGAAGATGCTTGGAGAAGGAGAGGAGGAGAGGTGTGGAGGATGAGTCGTCAGCCGTGCATATAAATATGCACCTCAAGGTGTTAGTTCCATGCATGCATGCATAGTGCAATCACCAGCCTCCCACATGAGCAAACAACTACATCGAACTCTCCCACCAACTGGCCCACAAAGCGGGCCCCACCCGGACCCCACACTTGGGCCCCACAAGCACAATGCCACAATGTACAGTGCCAACCACGTGTATGGACACGTAATAGAAGCCAGTCCATAAGGCCCAAGCCCATAACCACAAAATCACACCAACAGGCCTCAGAATAGTAACACCCATCCATGAATAAATTCATTAAAATGTAAATAATTATAAAATGAATTTTTACAGGTGTTACTTCCTAACCCCTTTAAAAGAAGATTTCACCCTTCGAAATCTCTAGGCAAAAAGATACGGGTACTGGGCTAGGATGGCTTCCTCATGTTCCCACGTGGCCTCCTCAGCTCCATGATGCCGCCACCGCACCAAAACCAGCGGAATCACCTTGTTCCGCAACACCTACTCCTTGCGGTCAACAATCTGGACAACATCCTCCATAAAGGATAGATCTTCCTAGAGCCCTTCTGACTGAACTGGGATCACATGAGATGCGTCAACCAGACACTTCCTCATCATAGAGACATGGAACAAGTAATGCACTGACAACATCTCTAGTGGTAGATCCAATCGATAGGCAACCAAACTTATCCTCTGGGTAATATGGTACGAGCCAATATAGCGAGGACTCAGCTTGCCACACTTCCCGAACTGCATGGCACCCTTGGTCAGTGATACCTTCAGAAACACATAGTCTCCCACCAGAAATTTCAACGGTCTCCGCCTCAGGTCAGCATAGCCCTTCTACTGACTCTGTGCATCCAACAGCTTGCTACAGATCGAATCCACCTTGTCCGCATACAGCTGCACAAGCTCCAGACTAATCAACTGATGCTCGCCCACCTCACTCCAGTAAACCAGTGATCTACAAGGCATACCATACAAGGCTTCGTACAACGCCATTCCGATGCTCAAGTCGTAACTATTGTGGTAGGCGAACTCAATCAATGTCAGATGGTCCTCCCAACTCCCTTGAAAGTCTAACGCACATGCTCTAAGCATATCCTCCATTGTCTGGATAATCCTCTCTGTCTGACCATCCAACTAAGGTTGAAATGCTGTGCTATAGTTGAGCACAGTGCCAGAGGCCTCCTATAGAGTTCTCTAGAACCTTGAGGTGAACCTCGTGTCTCTGTCCGACACGATGGACACTAGAACACCATGCAGCCTCACCACCTTAGACACATACAACTCCACTAGGTGGTGCATCATGAAGCTTCACTCGAATGACTAGGTAGTGAGTAGACTTGGTTAGTCGATCAACGATCACCCACATGGTGTCGTTCTTCCTCTGAGTCCGTGGTAAACCAGTCACAAAGTCCATCGAGATGTGCTCCCACTTCCACACAGGAATATCCAATGGCTACAAGGTCCCTCTAGGTCTCTAGTTGTAACATCTTTGCCTGGATTTTCCATTTTGATATAAACCATGGATTTCTTGTAATTATGTGTATATGGTTTATTAATGGTTAATTCAGTTTGAGCTGTTGGGTTGTGGTTCTTCCCTGTGTGTTGCGCCCTTGATTTCTCCCATGTGGTGTGTTTCTGTGGCCAGTGGGCCGGTTCTGTCTCGAGAATCACGCGTGTGGGACCCACTTGGGCCTTGGGCTGGCTTTTTCCAGCTGTGCAGGGCATTTTAGCCCGCGTGCCTTCTCCTTCCACGCCCGTGACCAGCAGCTGCATCTTCCGGAGCCCGTGAGCCCTAGCGCGGGAGAGGTGCAGCTGATCCGTCCCCTCCGTAGCTGGGGGAGAGCCGACGAGATTCTGGGGGAGGCAGCTTTGCGGAGAGCTTAAGAGGAGGCGCTCGGTCTGGGGGAGGAGCATGCGGAACTGTAAGAGGGCGGTGGTCGTGTGGTTGCTGCGGAGGCTGCGCGTGTTTGGGGAGCTCGCGCGAGCGTGGGGAGGTCGGGCTGGTGCCGTGCACCACCGGAGGAGAGTACGCGAGGCTCGCCGGAGCCAGGTACGCGTCCTCATCCCTTCCATTTCTCCATTTGCAACCAGTGCCATATTAGGGCAAAAGTAGATCTTATGCATGAAATGTTGATTAAATCATCATGAAATGTGGAAAATGATGGGATTGAGTTAGATAGCATGTTTAGGAAGTAATCATGCTATTTTCATGGGATTTTGTGTGGATTTTGAGGACATTGTGGTAGCATGCGAAAATAATGTGTTTTGAGCTTAATGGCTTTGTGATTTTTGTGAGAAAAGCATGCTTAATGAAATGGTGTTTTGTTTGAGGGG
>JAMKQA010040008.1:0-16767 GCA_024699735.1 Posidonia australis | reverse complement strand
AATTATTCTTCCAATGCCCCGGTTCCTTACAGTAATTACAGATATCTCTAGGATTTACTTTACCTTGAGATTTGCCTTTCTTCTTTCCTTTCTTGTCAAAACTTCTTGAATTTGACCGACCACGATTTTTGTCAAACGTGGTAGAAAGGCTCGTCATTTCTCCACCTGAAGTTGAAGCTAGATGTCACAATTCTCTTGTGTGAAGACTGGCTCTCACTTCCTCTAAAGAAATTGAATCTTTTTCAATCACAAAGAATTGAACAAAATTTTCAAAAGATTGAGGTAATGATACTAACAATAACAGAGCGACATCTTCATCATCAACCTTTACCTCAATACTTCTTAGTTCCATAAGAATAGTATTAAGATTATCAAGATGCTCTTTGAGAGACATACCTTCCTTCATCTTGAGGGAGAATAAACGTTGCTTGAGAAGAAGCTTATTGGTTAAAGATTTAGTCATGTATAGACTTTCCAACTTTAACCATAATCCAGCAGTAGTTTCCTCATCTGCAACCTCGATTATTACTTCATCTGAAAGACAAAGTAATATTGTTGAATGTGCCTTTTCTTCTTCCGCTGTCAACTCGACATTATTGATTCCAACTTGTTTTTCCTTCAGCAACGGAGTCTAGATTCCTTGTTGTTTAAGGAGCGTCCGCATTTTGATTTGCCATAAGCTGAAGCTGTTCTTCCTGGTAAATTTCTCTACCTTAACAGTATGTGAAGACATGGTATTTTCTGTTAACTAAAACAAAAACTCAACCTGACTCTGATACCACTTGTTAAGTTTAAGGATTAGTTAAACAAGAAAATAAAATGAAATGAAATGAAGAAGAACAGAAATAAAACAAATACGCAAATTTACGTGGTTCACCCAAATAAGGGCTACGTCCACAGGGCAGATAGGTTTCACTATTCTTCAGAGGATTACAACTCAGACCGAGAGTACAACTCAGACCAAGAGTACAACTCTTGTACAGCTCGTACTCACAGAAACTTTACTGGAATACAACTCAAACCAGATGATATGAAACCTCAAAGACAGAGAATCAATATTTCTCTGTTTTTGCTATGCTGAAACACAGACCTCCTTATATAGCAGTGGAGGAGGGAGAACAGGTGCGGATGCGCGGATGCATCCACGCCCGGAGCGGACGCGACGGACGAGGAGCAGGCACGAGCAAACGGAGAGCTCGACGGATCCAAGTATCCCGCGAGCAGGCGCGACGGCAGGGGAGAAGGCGCGTGCGGTTCCCTGCGCTGATCAGACACGGCGGCTGGAGAAGAAGCGACGGTTCCCTTCCGCGACGCATCGGAGCAGGCGCAGCGACTGGGGAGGAGGAGCGTGCGGTTCCCTGTGCTGATCGGACGCGGTGGTTGGAGAAGAAGCGACGGTTCCCTTCCATGACGCATCAGAGCAGGCGTGGCGGCTGGGGAGGAGGAGCTTGCGGTTCCCTACGCTGATCGGAGCAGGCGCGGCGACTGGGGAGAGGCGCGCGGTTCGGGGCAGGTGCGGAGGCTTCCTTCCGAGAGCAGGAGGTGCGGATGAAGTCCCGCGACTGAGAATAGGCCATTTAAACTGAATTTTATTTTTTTTATCAGAGCATATTCAAGTCATTTTCTACACAGACTGTAGTACTTGAAGCGATTGGACAAGAGCTACATCTTCTTATGCTCCAAGCGAACAAATTGGATGGGATATGGATTCATTATTTCATTATACACCCCCTTCAACACAATATGAAGAGCAACTACCTGAACGTCCTCTAAGTCATTCTTGTATCCCTCGACAGCCTTAACCAGTATATATAATTCCTCAATATCTACCAATGGGATTCTTAATACAATTGCTAATATTACAATACCACTATTTCATCAATGAATATCGGACATATTATAATCATATGTCTTGGAACAACTACGTGTTCTAGAGAGAGTCTCAAATTCCACAAAAAATTCATCGAGAACACAATATGGTTGATGTACAGGAAGAATATTTTGATCAACCAAGGCATTCTTTATGGTATTAAGCATATATAAGGTAACATTTTTGAGTTCTTTTGTTTTTAAACATTTATTAAGTATTTTTATGTATTATTTATACTTCAGGATATTTCTATTAGGTCTATCTACTGTATTTTCATGTGATACATATTGAGAAAGTTGATCTAAGTAGTTTAAGATGTAGATTATTACTTACTTTAGCTTATTCAAGAGTTTCAAATCAAAATTCAAAGTTTTTTTACCATTTCATGGACTTCTGTAAATTTACCGCGTTTCCACCGACATTTCCACTGATGTCCAATACGTTTTCTATTTTTGTCGGACCGAAGTCCGACACAAAACCGACGTTTGATAAACATACCGACATTTGTTTCCATGGCTACGAACACCACCATCAGGCAGTATGCTGTATTAAGATTTCATTTGTGTTGAACTTTCCTACCTTTCAACTTAAGATGTCATTTGTGTTAAAACTGTCCTAACTTTTTAAAATGCATTAAGTTGTTATATGTGTCGAACTGTCCTATCTTTCAACATGGGCAATTCTGACTACATCATCATGTTTTATCCATTGATGTATAGTTTTTCTTTGTTATATATTGTGATTTGTAACCATCAGTTTCTATATTATCTGAAAACGCCTGATCTATGTCCTTGTGACTGGTTTAATCTGTGAAGGGATTCTTACAATCCAATGAAGTCCACATATTTGGTTATGCCAGAACAAAGATCACAAACGAGGGTTTAAGAGATCGTATACGTGGGTAAGATTCTTTTGATGAAAAAACCTTGGTATATGCAGCTCTATAAAGGAAAATGATCTGACAACACATTTATACTGCACCTACCGTCCTAGTTAGCAGTCTACCAATTGAAGTTCTTAATTAAAATTTAAAAGACGAACTTTTATAATGTTTAAGGATCAAATGTTTACTTCAACCAATTATTAATCCAGAATTTTTTTATGTTACACCAGCTTACTGTTTATAGTAGTGGGAGGAATATTATATTTCTCACTGGTTGGGGTTTTATGTATTGTAATGATCGACAATTCAAATATTTGAGAAATTAGAAAATGTTGTTTTCTCTTGTTTATCATTGTTACATAAGCATCTACAGAGTAATTTATCTGTTTAAGCAGTCTCCAGTTACATGTTTTTTTTTTTTTGGGTCAATCTGAAAGTAGTGAAGACTATCAGAATGGCAGATATAGGAGTTGGTTTCTCAGTGTGTCTGAAACCACTTCATCTTGATACAAAAATTAAGTAGTGTTGCAGAAGTTGAACTGAAGACATGATGGACCACTTGAGAATGTCAGATGTTAAGTTATTCTTTTATTTTCCAGAAAACAAGGGGAGAGTTTGCACTGCAGAATACTTATTTCTGTTTAGATTGGGCTATTGTAAAATTTGTAAGGCTAGAAATTTATGTTTTCTAAGAAAGCGTCACAAATTTTTGGCATCTTGTTTCAAAAAGTTGGAAGGTTTTACGTCTCTTACTATTGTTTTAAATTCTAAATTGGGCTTGCAACCATTGTATATCTCAATCTAAACTAGATGGTTCATTTATTTGTTTTCTACTGTTGCTGTCCTCCCGTCAAAGCCATCATTCCATATTGTTCTAGTGGTAACATGTCAGATAAATCACACAGATATCTCACCAGTACAAGAGCTTCAGTGGAGCAGTCAGAAGCTCTATCAAACTTTCTTCAATTGGTATTACAGAATATTTTATTGATCTAAATCATTGTCACATGCAAGATTGGTAACTTAAGTATTTTGATTTTAACTGTGCAGATAAAATATGTTAGTGGATCTTACAATAATGAAGAGGGCTTTCTGTTATTGAATGAGGAAATAAGTAAGCATGAGTCCTTCAGAAACAGTGATGCAGGAAACTCTAGGAGACTCTTTTATCTGGCCCTGCCTCCGTCTGTTTACCCACCTGTCTGTAAAATGATCAGGAAGTGTTGCATGAATCAGTGTAAGGCCTTGTAGGACACTGATTCTGGTATCTATTATATTCTTTGAGTGCATTCCCTTTAATTTCCACTAAACCATGTGATGAGACAACTACCCAGTGTTGAAATCCAAAAGAAAATAATTAGTTGAAAATTAGTTCTTAAGTTGAAGTTCATGAGTCTACATTTTCCTATCCAGCAAATCATGATGGATGGACTCGTATTGTTGTTGAGAAGCCTTTTGGCAAGGATCTTGACTCTGCGGAAGATCTCAGTGCCCAACTTGGAAAGTTATTTGATGAGCCTCAAATCTACCGTATTGATCATTACCTTGGAAAGGAATTAGTCCAGAACCTGGTATGTCTGATAAAAGGTGCACTTCTGATTTTGAGTTCCACAGTTTTCTTATACACAACGGTTGTCTTGAACTCTTGATTGCAGTTGGTGCTTCGTTTTGCAAATCGTTTCTTTTTACCGCTCTGGAATCGTGACAACATTGCCAACGTACAAGTGAGTGTTATTAATGTTGACAATCTCTGCGTGCTTTTCCAATTTCTAAGAGTGAAGTGGCTTTCAAGATAGCCAATCTACTCTCAATATGTGTCAGTTTTCTGTCCCCAGTACCGTGAGTCCATCTGATCACCATTCATTAATGAGGTTTACTTTGCAGATTGTCTTCAGGGAGGATTTTGGAACTGAAGGGCGTGGTGGTTATTTTGATGAATATGGGTATATCAAAAGTTCCATGAACTTAGAATAAACAAAATGCCTCAATAAATTGCCCTATTTTCTCAAAGGTGTCAGCCAATTACAATAAACACTTGAGTGTGTCATTTGGCAACATCTTCAAAATTTTACTTTAAATGTTTCATGACTCTTTTCCACTATTAGTCTTATTCAAAGTCAGACTAGAAAACTTGTCATTATTGCAGTGAAAAACTTTGTCCCTTTCATATTTTAACAAATATTGTGTATTTTCTAACTAATGCTCCACATTTTCACAGGATTATCCGTGATATTATCCAAAATCATCTGTTGCAGGTAAATAAGTTCCATTGAAGCAGTGTAAGGGTTATCCATGAAAACTGTATTTGTTGTGGTGAACATTTGGTAGTCCTTTTGGTTATGAGTGTAAAGGATCGAATCCACTGAAGGTGAGAGAAACAAACAAATTGAACGGAAAAGAAGATTAAATACATACAATAACATAGAATTTACATGGTTTGGCAAAAGTCTACGTCCACGGCCACACTAAGGTTATCTTTCATTATTAGACAAGATGATGACAATACAGTTACAAGAGGTTTGCCCACATATATATAAGGAGTCAATGTCTTTTCATACCCGGAATTGGACTTAAATATTTCCTTAATGTAATCTAATCCTCGTTCCGAAACACCTACTATAGTGGCAACACTAGGGTAGTCTCCAATCAAACTCCATATCTCCAACAATCTCACAATTGGAGATCAATTTTGAATAGCAATACTCTTGTGATTCTAATTGTGCATGCAATTCGAAAGCTCCTAATGCAGCACCTTCCCATTATTAATTATGTATACCAATTAAGGCCATGCATAGTCTTAATTTCTTAGTATCGACAACCTTTGCTAACATGTTTGCTGGATTCTTTAGTCTAAGGATCTTCTTCAATGCTAATGTCCCATCATCAATTAGATCACAGATGTGGTGATACTTCAACTGAATGTGTTTGGTCCTTGCATGAAACATTGGATTCTTTACAAGATAAATAGCACTTTGATTATCGTTGAAAAGCGAATTAGTGTCCTTCTTATAACCCAACTCTTTTAGAAAATTCTTTAACCAAATCATTTCCTTGCTGACTTCAGAGATAGCCATATACTCTACTTTAGTGGTTGAAAGAGAAATATTCTTCTGAAGTCGAGACATCCAACTAATAACAATACCAACCAATGTAAACACATATGGTACTCTTCTGATTGTCCGTATCACCACCCAAATCTAGATCTAAATATCCTTGTAAAGTCATATTGTTCCTTTTAAAGCAAAGTGCCATACTTATGGTCCCTTTAAGATATCTTAAGAGCTTTTTTACAGCTTCCCAATGCATTTTTCTTGGATTTACCATAGCTCACAACTCCCATTGCATGTGTAATGTGTGGTTTGGTACACACTATAGCATACATCAAGCTTCTACTAATGATGCATATGGCACTTTGGACATGTGTTCTCTTTCTTCATATGTCTTTGGTGTTCTCTTTCCTAAGCTTGAAGTGACTTGCCAAATGTGTGCTTTTAGTTTTGGCATCTTGTAGATTGAACCTACTTAACACCTCTATGTATTTCTCTTTGGACAAAATCAGAGTTCCTTTGTATCCGGTGATCCTCCTAAGTATGTGGTTTACTGCTTCGAAGTTCTTCATCTCAAATTCCTTTGCTAACTATTGCTTCAGTTTGTTGACCTCCTTCATGCTAGAGCCTGCAACTAACATATTGTCCTCATACAGAAGTGAAAAAACATAATAGTCATCAAACTTCTTAAAGTAGCTGCAATGATCCATCTCACATCTCGTGAAACCGTTGTCACACATGTATCCATCAAATTTTTTGTACCATTATCTTGGAGTTTGTTTGAAGCATACAAACTCTTACTTTAATTTGCAAACAAGGTTTTCTTTTCTAGGAACTTAAAAATCTTTAATTGAGCCATGAAGATTTCCTCATCCAAGTCATCATGTAGAAAAGCAATTTTCACATCTAGCTATTCTAGATGCAAGTCATTAGTAGCAACTATACTTAAAACTGTTCTAATAGTAGTCAACTTGATAACAGGTGAGAAAATTTTTGTATAGTCAATACCTCTCCTTTGCTAGAAGTCCTTTGTTACTAATGCTTTCTTTCCTTTTAACAACTATGGTAGCACCCATGTTTTTTTTTCTTAAGCGAATCCATCTCTTCTTCCATTACTGACTCCCACTTGACTGAATCTTTCACTTGCATTGCTTCACCAAAATATTTTGGTTCTCCAGCATTAGTCAAAAGTAAATGATACAATGAAGGAGAATATCGTTGCAGTGGTTTGGGCATGCTATTGGATCTTCTTACTTTGGGTTGTTCAAGAGTAACTTGTTCTTCTTCAAGTTCTCTTCTTGTTCCGCATCTCTGCTTTTAGGATTCTCTTGAACTCTTCTTTTTGTATCATTGTTAGAGATACACAACTTGTCCACCCCAATCAGTTTGTTTCCTTGTATTTTCATATTCTGCCACAATCCTGTCTTTGTACATCCAACTCTCATCAAATGTAACATCCTTGCTTTTTATGATTTTTCTATTTTGATCATTCAAGAACTGATAACCAAGGTTATCAGAACCATAGCCAATGAGAAAACACTTTTTGGCCTTGGGAACAAGCTTATCTTTGTCTCCACAATCAATGTGCATATATGAAACACAACAAAAAATTCTCAAATATGATAGGTTTACCTCTTTTCATATCCTTGATCAATCAAGTACGCTATTGTATTGATTGCATGTACTCAAAAAGCTTTGGGTAATCTACATGTAATCTCATGCTTCTGGCATTCTCATTCAAGCTATTCATTCTTTCAGCAACTCTATTTTATTTTGGTGTTTTGGAAACTATCTTTATCATATGGACCTCATTGTTTACACAAATTGCCTTGAACTCTTTCCCATCATACTCCCCACCATTATTAGACCTTAGTTTTTTGATCTTTAGACCGGTCTAGTTTTTTATTTCAGCCTTCCACCTTTTTAAAGTGACAAACACATCAGATTTATTTTTCAGAAAATAAATCCATATCTTTCTTGTAGAATCATCAATAAAAGTGACATAGTAGCGTGATCCTCCAAGAGATTACGCAGAAGATGGTCCCTATACATCAGTATGTATCAAATCCAACTTTTAAGCTTTTGGTGTCCTTCCTGTCTTTGAGAAATTGACTCATTTTTGCTTTCTATAAGCACAATGTTCTCATTGGCCGACATCCATAGACTTTAAATCAAGTAGCATTCCTTTTGATGCCATCACTTTCAAACCTTTTTTGCTCATATGTCCTAATTTATCATGTCATAGCTTGGAAATATAGTGTCAGAATCAGCGACTGCTATTGTATCCATCTCAACTACAGTCATATACAGAATTCCTCTCCTTATGCCCCATGCTATAACCATGACGCCATTGGTAACCTTCAATTGGCCCCCACCAAATAATGTATAATATCCTTCATCATCAAGTTAGCCTATAGAAATCAAATTCTTCTTCAGACGAGGAATGTATCTAACATCTTGCAACTTCCATTGACTCCTGTTGGTTGTGCTTATGCTAATTTCACCCCTCTCTTCTATATCTGGAGTTCTTTCATCAGTAAGATAAATTCTTCCAAACTTCCTTTGTACAAGGTTGTGTACCAAGTCTTTATTTGAAGTGGCATGGAATGATGCACTAGAGTCTAGAATCTTAGACTTTATTGAGTTCTCAACTGTCAAACAAAGAGCATCATGAATCTCTTCTGTTGCATTCACAAATTCTCTTCTGTTGCATCATGAATCTCTTCTGTTGCATTCACAAAGAGCATCGTGAATCTTTTCTTGATGATTGTTCCCCTTCTTCTTTGGCGGTAGCTGATAATCTTTTCATATGGTCCTTCTTGTTGCAATTCCAACAAATCAAATCTCTCATTGGTCTCGACTGACTCCTCCCTTTATTTTTTTATTTGCCATAATTGTGGTTGTCACCACATTGATTGCTCCTTCCTCTACCTTCAGTGACAGGTAACACTCGATGATTCATTCGATTCCCTCCCGTAAATATCCTCGTAGAGAATCAAATCTCGGACCTCTTCGAGCTTCAACTTTTCTTTCCTAAATGAACTACTGACCACAGTAATTGTTACGGACCACCTCTCTTGTAGGAATGATAATCGGATCAGGGTTTTGATTTCATTATCAAATGTAAGTTCAATTAAACTCAATTGACTTATGATCAAGTTGAAATCATTAATATGATCTGCAACACTTGAGCCTTTAATCATTTTCAAATTGAATAACTGACACATCAAATATACCTTGTTTGTTGTATGAGGTTTCTTGTACATATTTGATGATGTTTTCATCAAACTTTTCATCGTTTTCTCATCCTTGATGTTAAACGCGACATACTTCGCCAATGTCATCTTGATTGCACTTAATGCTTGTCTTCCAACAAATCCCAATCCTCCTTTGACATCGCCTCTGGCTTCTCACCCAACATAGCTTGATATAACTCCTTGTGATATAGATAATTCTCAATCTGCTTCCTCTAGAAACCATAGTCTTTATTATTGAACTTGTCTATCTTCACTTTTCCTTCTGTAATCACCATTGCTCCCACTCTTTTCCTTCAATGAAGCTTTGATACTAGTTGTTGAGGATCGGATCCTACAGAAGGTACAAGAAACAAACGAATAAAATAAAAAAGAAGATTAAATACACATAAGAACACAGGATTTATGTGGTTTGGCAAAAACCTACGTCTACGACTGCACTTGGGTTGTTTTTCATTATTAGAGAAGATGATGATAATACAATTATGAGAGGTATGCCCACATATATATAGGAAGTCAATGTTTTCTCATACATAGAATAGGTCTTGAATATTTTCTTAATGTAATTTAATCTTGGTTCCGAAACACCAGCTATAGTGGTAGCATCAGGGTGGTCTCCAATTAGACTCCACATCTCTAATAATGAGTGGTTAATAATGTAATGCAATTGGGTATTGAAATTGTTTTGGTTATGATAATTAAGAAAAAGCTGGGTGAATTAGTTAAGATGACTTGTTTATGAAGTTTATGTCGGTGTATACTACTCTCTGCAGGTTCTTTGTCTCGTTGCAATGGAGAAGCCAGTTTCACTTAAACCTGAGCACATAAGAGATGAAAAAGTCAAGGTTTGTGTGTTCAATTGTTTACCCTGCTGTTACTTTTACACCAAATCTATATCTTCCACATTGATAACTGTTTGAGGCTGAATTTTGATTTTTTATTTTTAATACATATAAAGGACATAGGCAAATTTCAGCTTACCCTTTTTATTAAGCTTTTGTATTTACAGTTGCCAACTTTCAGGTTCTTCAATCAGTCTTGCCCATAAAAGCTGATGAAGTTGTTCTCGGACAATATGAAGGTTACAAAGATGACCCAACAGTACCAGACAACTCAAATACTCCTACTTTTGCAACCGTCATTATACAGATACACAATGAAAGATGGGAAGGTATTGTTACTGATTTGGTTTATTTTATTTCCTTCTAATACCTATCATGTTTTTTTGTTAAGGTTTCACCTATTCGTAGTAATGATTCTCAATTAATAAAGACACTACCTGTTCATTAGTTTGATCAAATATCATCTTTCAGGTGTTCCTTTCATTCTGAAAGCAGGAAAAGCTTTGAATTCAAGGAAAGCAGAAATACGTGTTCAGTTTAAGGATGTTCCTGGTGATATCTATAGATGTACAAATTTAACTACTCTTATCTTTTGAGGGATCTATTTCTCTTGTCATTTGTATAGATGATGTTCTCTAAAGCAGTTTAATGCCAATAGTTGTCTTAGTCTGAAAAATCTTGTTGAGAATTGAGACTTGAGAGAGGTAGTTTGTTAATTAAAAAATGTATTGGTTTTGGTGTTTTCTTTCCTTTCTTTTAGTTTTGGAGAAAATGTTATATTGCTGTTACTCTGTCAGTCATATGCTTGCTGTTGGACATGTACTTGAGCATATAATATTAGATATAGACAATTTTGTTTGGTAACTCCTTTACTGACTCATAGTGGTCGGCGTAGTACCCACATATGACATATCTCTGTCTGAAATGTCTTTCTGCCTCTCTTTTTTCTCCCTGTAAGTGAATGTTCGTTCTATCTTTTTCATAGTGTATTGTTGAAGCATACTGTCTCCTTTTTTCCTTGATTCATACAGTATATCGCTTTTCACTTCCATATTTTCATGATAGAATTTCCTGAACCATGCACTTCTACTCATCCGCTGATTAACTAGTACTCAAAAAATCTACACAGTATTCTTGAAGTTGTGATCGGTGTCGTGTCCTTGCATATGTAGGTCAAAAGCAAGGGAGAAATGAATTTGTCATTAGGTTGCAGCCATCAGAAGCCATGTATATGAAGCTTTCGGTAAGTTTATTAACCTCAAAAGTACAAATCTTGCTATTGAAACCTTTCTCTGGCTAGGCCGAACACCTGCACTTCAATGTTGCACATGGATAAGCCTTTGAAACTTGCAAGACCTTATCTTAGCCATTAACAATGTTCATTATATCCATGTCTTATTATTACTGTCTTAGCTAAAGACTTGTGAGGGAAACTAATATGTACTCTCTAACTTAAGAGATTATAATAGAATTGTTCAAAATACCATGTCCTGTCACCTACATGTATTGTTTTCAACAGTAGTAATAGTCGTGTCAAATGGAAGTGATCTTGTTATAGGTTAGAAGACTTATTACAATTGGACGTTACCATATGCATCATTCGTTTTACTCCATAAAACCAACGATATATTCAGTACATTAATGAAACTTTTGAGGGAAACTAATTTATTCTGCAACTTAGAAGTGGATGTAAAGTATAATTTTTCCAAGATACAAGTTATTTAACCATCTTATCTTTTCAGAGAAGTCGAAATAATAATGCTGTTTAAAACTGTTACTAGAAGATTCAAAAGCAGTGAGCACCAATTTATTCCTAGAACTGATGATTTTATTTAGTTATAAAGCTGAATGTGTTCCTTATATCTTGGTTGGATATGGGAACACAGCGTCCCCATCTTCTTTAATTACTTAATAATATAAATTCTTTAGGCATCATACATATTGTTTATAACTTTTGTCCTTATTTTCTTCAGGTCAAGAAACCTGGCCTCGAAATGGCAACTATTCAGAGTGAACTTGATTTATCTTACATGCAAAGATACCAGGGAGTCAAAATTCCAGAGGCATATGAACGACTAATTCTAGACACGTAACACCATGATACTCTATCCTTTTTCTCATATTGGATTAGTAGCTACCTGATTTCTTTCTCTTCACAATTCAAGTCAAACTTTGACATATTTTACTTTTAAACTGTCCATGAACAAAGTCACTAATAGTAATGTATCTTTTTCACCTAAGAAGTACACTGTTTTGCCAATGGCTATGAGGCCCATCAACCACATCCTTAATGCACATCGGTACTCTTGATATTCCACACTTCTATATTTGAATAGTGGATGGAGGATATTCACTCTGTAGGGAAATAAGGTGTAGTTGGATTAAAAGACTGAATAAGAATGGCTCAAGATTTTCGTGCATTAAGTTTGAGCCCTGTGTGTTTTCTGCAGTGAAGACATCATATAATCCAGATTTCTTTGTGGGCAAAGCATAGTAGTTTTCATTTGTGGACTCTATGATTTTCCATTTTAAGAAGTATGAATGCATGTAAACATGACAAGCTGACACCTTGACCAAGCTTCATAACTGAGACTCTAAATGCTGCATGTGAAAAGAAACCAATCCTAATTCATCTAAAATTTCATAGTATACTTTCACCACCTACTGATTCGACCACCAAAAATATTAAAACATGAGTTGCAATTGCTACAGCTTTCTTAGATTCTGGGTTCTTTCTTTTTCCAAGTATGCAACTGCTACCATGCCATTAGATATGATAATAGGAACCAAGAACAAAAGGATTGAACATCTTAATGATCTTACACAGAATACGAGGTGATCAGCAGCACTTCGTTCGCAGGGATGAATTGAAGGTACATGTTCTGCTATTAATAACTGAAGCATGAAATTTTACTGGAGTCTGACAATTCAATGGTTGCTTTTGCTTGCTGATCACCAGGCAGCATGGGAGATTTTCACGCCATTGTTGCATCAAATTGATGATGGGAAGTTGAAGCCACTCCCTTATAAACCAGGGAGCCGTGGCCCAGTGGAGGCAGATGAGCTCCTTGCCAAGGCAGGTTATTTGCAAACACATGGCTACATTTGGATTCCTCCAACTCTGTAATTTGGTGCCGCTTGTCTTGCAAAGTGACAGCCCATATACCTGAACAAGTGCATCAGTTCTACAATGTCATATTATGAGACAATATCGAGATTTGTCTGGAATACAGAAATTTTCGGTTGCAATCCAAACCGTAATGCTCCATACACATGAACAGTCCAGATGTGGGGTCCACAACTGCACTGTTCACGTGTATGTGTGAGTGCAGCGTGGATCGCAACTGAAAACACCTCAACTGGAATAATAGGCTGCGATTCTGATGTTTGTTGTCTGTAATATGAATATGGCACTCCAAAGCCTACTAAGATTAATGCTATTTGATGCCTTATTTTTGAATTCTAATTGTTATCCTTTAAATTAGATTTATCTCTTTGCTTGCAGTCCGGTGCTTCCATTCTACGGTAATCTATTTGATCTATTGGGGTTTGGATGGTCCTGATGGCTCTGTGCAGCAAATTTGCTTGTTGATGTTCATTTGTGATGCATTCTGACAACGGCTTTTAGTTTACTCTCTTATATTTCAGTCTCGTCTTGTCACAGAAGTAGCATCATCAATGAGTACGAGCAAATAAAGGTGGTAGGAGGTTCTGCTTCCGGTTTCGGGCTTACGTTTTTGCCTTTTGTTTTGGTGAAGGAATCATGTTACACTTTGCAACTACCCTAGACGAACAGAAAATCTGAATCGAATTGGGATCAGAACTTGTGAATTGTGTACGTCGGTATATCAAAACAATTGAACAACACTTTAAACAAAATAGTTGCTGTCACGGTTGAGCTCTCGCGAAAAGTGCGCTCTTGGTGTCCTAACTGTGTGCGATTTTCACTGCTATGGCGTCCGACCGCTCTAGTCGTCGTGCTACCTCCGGTCGTCGTGCAACTGAGCCCTCACTGTACTACCTATGGTCGTCGTGCAAGGCTCCTCCTCCTACTGAGGCCCTCCCTGCAAGCCTAGCGACCGGAAAAACTCGTCGTCGGCCGGTAACACCATTCCCCTCTTACTCTTTGAATGTCACGGATCTGGGAGGTCGTAAGAGGAAGGCGGCCACCCCCCTTCCTGAGCCCCGATCTGGCTCATGTGGTTGGGACAGCACCACCGGTCTCAGGCGGGGTAGATCCCCTTCTGCGGCCACCCGATCGACTAGATCTGGTGATAAAATTCGGTGCCTGTGGTTATTTTCATCTAGATTTCAAGGCACCTTTGAATATTGTGGTGGATTGCATGTTTTTTACTAAATCTTTGTCACTAAATTGGTTTTATTCGGTGAAATGGTGTTCTTTGCGTACTGGTGTTTTTGCTCCTCCTGGATCCGTCACTCTGGAGTATTTTTATACTACTGTCAAGGACATGCCTGCGATTATTGTTATGGATGAATCTTTAGAGAATGGTAGATCTCAGTTGGGAGCTTTTTACAGTCCCTCTAGGACTCTATGTTCAGATGCTTTGCCTTCTTTATTTTTAGATCCTGTCTATTTTCCATTGACGCCGGCGAGCTTGCTTCCACCGGTGGGATCCCAACGAGGGACTCTGTGTTCTCTGAGTGGAGTCGGACTGGAGGACTCTGACGCCTCGGGTTCTGTTTGGGGGTACTCCAGGTATGTTCCCCCGATTATTTCGAAAGTATTTAGTTCGAATTGTGGAGATAAGGGAAAGTTGGAAGGTTATCGCAAGGGTGATTCCGTAAATATATTAGCTTCGTTGGCGGGGCCAACCCTTCCACCTTCTCATTCTGTCTTATCTGGATTTATTGCTGCTTCTTCCAATTTCAAAACGGCGATTCTTGCACTTATAATAATACTAGTTCGCCGTTTCTATTGTCAGAAACTTCTGACGGTTGCCATTCTGCGTCCCTTGAGAATCGGGGCGAGTCACAGAGCATTAATTTTCCATCACCGATTGCAGCTACGTGTGAGAGAGAAAACGTGGACACTGAAGGTGTGGGAAATGGGCTTTCTTTTGAAAATAACATTCTATCTCCTGTCACGGACTTAAATATTTCCCTAGATTATAATGGGCCTTCTTATTATCAGAATGATAATGAAGTGGCTTACAGGGATGATTTTTCGGATTCCGAAAATCCTGGGGTTCCTCCACATGCGGGTACACTCCCTGACATAGACCTATCATCTGGCTTTTATGGCCTTTTCCAGGCACCCACTACTCAGCTTTCCTCTGGCACTCGATGCACCCCAACTGATTCGCGATTCGCGGTACTTCAGTCTCCCCCCCAGTACACTACCCCCACTTTCGCAGCTTCCAGAAGGCACCTTTTCCCTACTGGTCTTGAGAGCGGTATAGCTCTGTATTCTGAAGAAGATTTCTCCAGTGGGTGGGAAAAAATTACTCGACGAAAAGCTCGCCCTCCTTGGGTAAGCTTCTGCATACTACAGAAAAGATGCTTTAAATGTGGGCTGAGGGGCCATGAAAGGAAAAATTGTAGATACAAGGGATTTTGTTTTAAGTGTAAAGCCTCCTCTCACTCCGTAGCACTGTGTAAATTTTTTCAGGGTATGCATATGACTCCCACTCTTCCTCCCACCATTAAATCCATTGGTTTGTCTCCTCAGAATCCATTTATTTTGGCTCCTTCTGAGGCAGTATGTCAACAACACCTGCTACTGTCGTGCAGTGCAATCATTACTGCACACAACACCAACCTGACAATAGAAACCCTACAGGAACACCTGCTAAATGTTTCTATAATCAGGTCAGAAATGACTAAGGGTTGAGCAGCCAAAATTTAAATGAGGATTCTAATATGTTTGAGAACTTTGCTTCTCTTTCCATCTTATAATATATTTAAATGCTGATAGTTGCTTGGAATATAAGGGGCATGGGTAGTGGTGGGAAACAAAGATCTTTTAGGAATTTGATTAAAGCAAGCAAATGTAGTATCATAATTATTAGTGAGACTAAGCTTGAGATTATACCTCCCTTGACTTTAAACTACATTGGAGGTGGCATACTCATTTAGTGGCTTTTTTTACCTTCTCTGGGTGCTTCTGGGGGTATTGCCATAGGTTGGGATGAAAGTGTTGTTACAATGTATGACAACATAGTGGAGACATACAGTATTTCTATATTTTTTTAAAATACTCAAGATAATTTTGAATGATGGCTTACTGGAGTTTATGGTCCGTGTCTTCCAAGTTTAAAACGAAACTTCTTAATCGAACTGGATTCCATTGGTGATAAAGTAAATTCTAATTGGGTTTTAGGAGGAGATTTTAATTTGACACGATTTTCATATGAGCATTCCGCAAGGAGTGGTATTCTTAGTCATATGAAAGACTTTAATGAATTCATTGATAATCGTTATTTAATTGACATCCCTCCTAATAATTGCAAATACACTTGGTCAAATTTCCGTGACACTCCTACCATGGTCAGATTGGACAGGTTTTTAATTTCAACTGGCTGGGGAAATCACTATCCCAATTCTTACTGTTTGGGAAAACCCAGAGTTATTTCTGACCATATACCTATAATGCTCAATACTACTCCGTATGATTGGGGGCCTTCACCATTCAAATATTACAAATCTTGGCTCCTAATTGACGGTTTTTTCAGTTTTGTGGAACATTGTTGGTACAAGTCTTCAAGCGTTTGTGTAACATCTGGGCCCGGTTATCCATTTGTATTTAATAAACCATGTATTATTTGTGATTTTGTGCTTAATGGTTTATTAATGGATAACCTGTTGTTTCTTGGTTGTGTGTGGTTGTGGGTGGTTTTCTGTGCATCTGATT
>JAMKQA010040007.1:0-16842 GCA_024699735.1 Posidonia australis | reverse complement strand
CTATTTTGTCTCCCATTGGAATAGAGAGAACTCCTCCCTCTTCTCTCCAGGTTAGGGTTGCATGTGAGGTTCTCTGTTGGAGGAACCCTTTGACAGGTGTGCTGGTGGATTGCCATTAGTGTTTTCTCTTCACCCCTCGGCACAACACGTTCCATTGTGCTCTTCAAGTGTCTCTAGCACATCAACAATTCCCTGCTCTTGACATCCCAGTCCTTTCCACGGCCTATAGCCTATGAGCAGGAGGTGCTTTCATGGTCTTCTCATGTATTCTGGGAATGGAGTGGGGATCTCATCCAAGCTTCGAGGGATGAAGATTCGTTTTACACTATTGATGGCCTCGACTAGTGAATCTTCTCTTGGGGGGGTAGGTGCCAGTGTTGGTGTGGTGATCAGGACTATGACAAGGTGTGTCTCAGCCTCGATTGGTGCATCTCCCATGCCTTTGACTATCTTCCCTTGATGAGGGAATTTTATGAATTGGTAGCACAAGGAGGTGACTACCTTAATTTCTTCGATCCATTGGCTCCCTAAGATGAGTCGATAAGAGATGGATGCATCGACTACTATCAGCTCTGTGTCTGCTTCTGTTGGGCCAATAGCGACCTTGACATTATTCCTGCCTTGCGCTCTTTTCTTGTTGTTGGGCGTAGTTAGTCTTCTTTAAGTCCAAGCATATTAAAAGTTTCTAGGGAGCATATATTCAAGGTTGCCCTAGTATCAACTAACACACTAGAAAGTTCATAATTGTTTATCTTTACAGTAACACTTAAAGGTAAGGTCCTCTTTTTGGGAGGAGCCAGTCCAAAATCTAAAAAGAATAAAGTGGGCTCAATGAAGGCTGCCACCACAACTACCACCAGTGATTCTAGAGGCATGCCTTCTGGCACTTGAGCTTTCTTCAAGGCCTCCACTAAGATGTCTTGATGTCGTTCTGAGGCTTTGATTAGCTCGTAACTGGATATCCTAGCCTACATCTTTCTTAGCTGTTCTAGGATGTCAAAATCTCCCTATGTTCTTCTTGGTACATCGAACTCTCGTTGTAAGGGAGGTGAGACTCTTTCCACAGTGGCTAGAGGTAGCACAACTTGAATTGAGATTCGACCTGTTCTGGTGATGGGTGCTTGTTGGTAAGCTTCGTGGGCCTAAGTGGATTTGATCAGTGATGTGGGCCTTCTTAACAAGGATTGCCCTTGGTTTCTGATTTGTCTATGGCAAAGCAGTGATGGGCCTTGCTGTATAATGCTCGCATAAGGTGACTAGACATGTCTGTAGGCGAGACTCATGCTTGTCCCATCCTGAAACCCTTGGAAGCTTCGTGTGTCCTTAGGCTAGTAAGGATCATTGATCCATCCTCCTACTGGCCAGCTATTGGACAATCGTGAGGGTGGTTCTCCATCGACGGGCTCTAGTGGCGTGTATCCCCAAGTCATCCCCTCATCTACATCATGATCAGCTCTAATAGTGATTACCCTCCCCTAATGCTTAAACTTGAGAAGTTGATATACTAGAGAGGCCATAGCCTGAATTTCTACTAGCCAGGATCACCCTAGAATCAAGGGCTCAGCTAGGTCCTGCTCCATGACAACAACTATGATAGTGCTAATTAGGTGACCAATGGTGATGTCCAGTTGGGTGGTACCGACCTCTTCCCTTAGACCTCTATCATATGCTATGAAGGTGAAATGGTGTTCAGTGTTCTGATCTTCCTCGACACCTATTATGACCATGCTGGTGGAACCCTACACGGCTCTCCTTATGGTGCGTGGAAGCACACGTGGAGTCTCGATACGGTCACAACGAAGATGGTAAATCCGAAGAAGAAGACTAGACTCGGAATCACCACCTAGTCTTTTAATGGAAAGATGAGGAAAACCAATCACAAAGGAAAAAATCCAAAGAAACCAAAGTGAAGAAAACATATACATGCTCCACACCTAATGGATGAAATGAACAAATCAAAGCAAGCCAGAGAAAGGGTTAGTATTCTTGTTACGCATGGAGAAGGGGTTAGGCACCCCCATACACCCGAAGAACTCGGTCTTTCTAGGTTTCCTACTTGCTAATGGTCTATTGTGTGTATGCTTGCCTATTCTGAATGCACATGCTCAAGATGACTACGAAAACATGCCAAATCAAAGAGAAGAAATGAATAAAAGGGACAAATGTAGGCATTGAGAATGCCGCTTTACTGTACGCTCGAGGGCGATGAGGAAAATCATGAAAATCAAGGAACTCTCGGAAAGCATCACGTAAATCAGCGAAAACACAAAGAAATCTGAGAAAATCAAATTAGGGAAAATAATCCTCATTTGGGACAATGTCGGCATTATTAAGCCTGTTAATGTACACCCTTGGGCGATGGAAAGCCATTAAAACACGAGATTTGGGAAACGATGGGAAAATCAAGCATGAAATGAGTTAGAAATGCGTGCAGGATGTAAGGAAGAAAGCAAGAGAAAATATGCACGAAAAATAGCAACAAAACGTACAAAATGCATGTGCGAGTAAAAAGTGTAAATTCCAAGGGCTTGTGTGCAAAAATCCCAAATTATGAATGAAAATTGAAATTCTGAAGCTAAATCATCAAAAATAAGTAGAAAAACACATTTTATGTAATTTTGAAGAAATCTGGGGTCAAATGTGCAAAACTGTGCATTTTTGGTCAAATTAAAGATTCCTAGGGGTCAGATATGCAATTTTGCCATTAAAACATGTTTTTAATGCAATTCTGAAGATATTCAGGGTTAAATATGCAAGAAAAAGAGTCCATGTTTGAAAATAGAAATTCCCAGGGACTGACATGCAAATTTACCCTAAAATGCATTCAGTGAGAAATCAGTAAAATTCTAGGGCTAAAATGCAATTCATGTCAAATTTGAGCAAATATTTAAATTCCCAGGGTTTAATTTGCAATTTTGATAGGAAAATATGCATTCAGAATTATTTTAACAATGCTCAGGGTTTCAAATGCAAAAATGTTGGATTTAAATTGTAAGAAAAGGTAAATTAGGGGGTTTTTGTCTAACTTTTAAGCCTAGAAAACATTATAAAGAATTGATAGGGGCTCCTCTACAGTATTTCAACACAAATATTATTTAAATGATTTTAAAAATATATGTAGGGACCTAAATGTAAGAAAAAGGAGCTATTTGTAAGAAAATAAGGACTTAACTGTAAGAAAACAAAAGTACAGAAGTTTATTCAAAGAAAACTTATTTTTTTATTTTTTAAAAGAAAAAGAATCAACGACCGTCGGTGACAAAAGTCCTCCGTCGACGACCGTCGAGGATGCCCTTCCAAGGCATCTCGATGCTTGATCGTGCATCAGGCTCCACTGGGAGCGAGAGGAGAAAGAGAGAAGAAGATCCAACGGTCTGGATCACGGCCTCGACGGCTAGAGTTGGCCTCCCACCTCCCTCGCCGTCGACGCGACTCCGGCGACGACACCGAAGAAGACGATGGCTGTAGAGTCTCTAGCGCAGCGGTGCAAGGTTGCTGGAAGCTTGGAGGCGACAAGTGGAACATTTCCCTTCTTCCAGAAGCAAGAATGACAATGCTCCTCGTTCCCCGGACCTCACTCGTCGTCGACCAGATCCAACTCCAGCAAGCTTGACTGTGGGGGGTGATCCAGTGCATGAAATGTGATTCTGATTGCTTTGGAGCGTTGGAGGAGTGCCATGGAACGTTCTTGGATGCTTGGAGTGGTGCAGTAGAGCGAGAGACACCAGATCGAGCTCCGTTACCAGTCGTCTTCCCTGACGACAGTGATGGAGCCCGATTCTGGTGAACTTCCACTAGGGGCTTGCCGAGGGCACGAAATGATGCGCAGAGAGACGGAGAAGCAAGAGGAGGTCCATGGGTGGAAGATCAAGCACTGTGGGGCACAAATTGAGCTCTGGACTAGTGCCCCCACCTAGGTTGCCGGAAAATAGCCCCGACGACACCTGGAAACTCGATTCCGACCAGACGAAGCCTCTAGCTCTACTAGAATCACCTAGGGAGGAAGGAGGGAGGCCAGAGATGCTAAAATGCAGAGAAATTGAGGCTTGAGAGGCACCTACTTGAGTTGGCAATGAGCTTGGCCATGAGAGCTCACTAGAAGCCGCCAAAGCTCACCGGAGATGGCTAAAATCTTAGATTTTCTCCTCCATGAGCTTCCTCTTTGCTCCTAGATCATTCTGGTTGCTATGGTTGGGAAGGAAAAGCTTGGGGGGCACTCCTCTCAAATTTTCCAACAACCTTTTCTCACTTGCAAATGGGGGTTATTTATAGGCTTGGCATGGTGGTTATGGGTTGTTGTGATTAGTTAGAGGCTATTGGATTAAGTGGAAAGTTGTTAGAGTTTGTTAGATTAATTGGGAAGTTGTTAGAGTTTGTTAGATTAAGTGGGAAGTTGTTAGAGTTTGTTTAAGTGGTTAGAGGTTGTTATAGGTGGTTAGAGGTTGTTATGTTGGAGTGGGAGTTAGTTAGAGAGTTTACTTTGTTACATGAGTTTGTTATAGTAGTTATGAGGGAATGGAAGTTAGTTAGGTTGTTAGGGTTTGACATTAGGGTTTGGGGTTTGACTTATAGTTTATGGTTTTACTTAGGGTTTGACCTAGGTTTTAGGATTTAATTAGGGTTTTTGAGTTTTTAGGGGTTTTTAAGAGTTTATTTAGGGTTTTTTGTTTTGTTTGGTTTTTAGGGTTTTTAAATATTTTTATGGTTTATTTAGAGTTTTATGGTTTTGTTTGGTTTTGTTTGGGGTTTTCTAGGGTTTTTTTGGGTTTGTATGGCTTTGTTTGGTTTTTTTAGGGTTTTTTTTGGATTTTTTAAGGTTTCATAGGGTTTTTTATGATTTTTATGGTTTATTTAGGGTTTTATGGTTTTTTTTGGTTTTTTAGGGGTTTTCTATTGGTTTTTGGGTTTTTATGATTTTTTAGGTTTTTTAAAAGTCGTGTTAGGGTTTTGTCCGATTGCAAGCATATGGGGGTTTCTACATATGCCCCTCCCTAAGCAAGTTCGGAGGACGAATGAAACAAAGACCGATGCTCAGGGTTGAGAAGTCACCCCACCCTTTCTTACATGGAAAATAGATCCGATGGAGGATATTGCTGCTCAGAGTTGACAAAGATGCCTTGTCCGTAGTTACAAGAAGGAATTAGCTATGGCAACCAACTTCTAGTTAGCGAAATAACCAGAAGTCCTGTCTTGTCTCCTTGAACGCCATAGTCAAAGCCAACATCAAAGAAACCAATACTAATGACAAATGTCGACAAGTTGACGACCAATCAACTCCTAAAAGACATGACTGGTTATCAAACTTGTTAAGAAAAAACACCAGACAAGACTCACGGTGCTTGTCGATCGAGAAGTGACTGGTCACGGAGGTCATCCGGGTAGTTCAGGCTACCAGCCCGAAAGGAGGGAAGGAACAAGGAGAGTGGGAAATCCATCGGACATCACAGGAATTGCTAGGGTAGTTCAGGCTACCAGCCCAAAGGAAGGAAAGAACAAGGAGAGTGGAAAATCCATCAGGTATCACAGGGATTGCACGAGTAGTTCGGGATACTAGCCCAGAAAAAGGAAGAAGACAGTTTGCTTTGATTACGTCCATTCAGAGCGGAACACAAAACAAAGTGGTGGCATTGAGGATCGTCTGGACGGATCGAACCGCACATGGGACCATTTAGACTCCGGTCGGTAGTCTAGAAAAAGAGATGGAAAAGGGAGGCCTTGAATCTGTCCATCAGGATCAAAATTCAAAGGCGAGAGGTGTGGCACCGAGAATTGTTCGGTCGGATCGAACCACGGATGGGACCATCTTGACTCCGGTCGGTAGTCTAGAAAAAGAGATGGAAAAGGGAGGCCATGAATCCATCCGTTAGGATCGGAATTTAAAGGCGAGATGGGTCGCACCGAGATTCGTTCGGACGGATCGAACCGCAGATGGGACCATCTAGACTCCGGCAGGTAGCCTAGAAAAAGAGATCGAAAAGGGAGGCCTTGAATTTGTCAACTGGATCGGAATTCACAAGCGAGAGGGTGGCACCGAGATTCGTCCAGACGGATCGAGCCACAGATGGGACCATCTAGACACCAGTTGGTAGTCTAGAAAAAGAGATGGAAAAGGGAGGCCTTGAATTCGTCCGTTAGCATCAGAATTCACAGGCGAGAGGGGTGGCACCGAGATTCTCCCAGACGAATCGAATCGTAGATGGGACCATCTAGACTCTGGCAGGTAGTCTAGAAAAAGTGATTGAAACGAGAGGCCTTGAATTCATCAGTTAGGATCGGAATTCACAGGTGAGAGGGGTGGCATCGAGAATCGTCCAGACTGATCAAATCGCAGATGGGACCATCTAGACTCTAGTCGATAGTCTAGAAAAAGAGATGGAAAAGGGAGGCCTTGAATTCATCCATCAGGATTGGAAATCAAAGGAGAGAGGGGTGGCATCGAGATTTGTCTAGATGGATCGAACCACGGATGGGACCATCTAGACTCCAACCGGTAATCAAGAAAAAGAGATGGAAAAGGGGGGCCTCGAATCCGTTTGTTAAGATTGGAATTCAAATGCGAGAGGGGTGGCACTGAGATTCGTCTGAACGGATCGAACCACGGATGCGGCCTTTTAGACTCCGACTGGTAGTCTAGAAAAAGGGATGGAAAGGGAAGGCCTTGAATCCATCTGTCAGGATCGGAATTCAAAGGAGAGAGGGGTGGCACTGAGATTCGTCTGAACGAATCGAACCGTGGATGGGACCATCTAGACTACTGTCGATAGTCTAGAAAAAGAGAAGGAAAAGGGAGGCCTTGAAACTGTTCGTTAGGATTGGAATTCAAAGGCGAGAGGGGTGGCATCGAGATTCATCCAAATGGATCGAACCGCGGATGGGACCATCTAGACTCTAGTTGGTAGTCTAGAAAAAGTGATGGAAAAGGGAGGCCATGAATCTGTCCATCAGGATCGGAATTCAAAGGCGAGAGGGGTGGCAACGAGATTCCTTTGGATGGATCGAACCGTGGATGGGACCGTCAAGACTCCAGTCGGTAGTCAAGAAAAGGAGATGGAAAAGGGCGTCCTTGAAACTATCCATCAGGATCGGAATTCAAAGGAGAGAGGGGTGGCATCGAGATTCGTCCGGACGGATCGAATCGCAAATGGGACCATCTAGATTGCGATTGGTAGTCCAGAAAAAGAGATGGAAAGGGGTGGCCTTGAATCCATCTGTCAGGATCGGAATTTAAAGGCAGGAGGGGTGGCATCGAGATTCGTTTGGATGGATCGAACCGTAGATTAGACCATCTGGACTCCGACAGGTTGTCTATAAAAAGAGATGGAAAAGGGAGGCCTTGAATTCATCCGTTAGGATCAGAATTCACAGGCGAGATGGGTGGCACCGAGATTCATCCAGATGGATCGAACCGCAGATGGATCCACCTATAATTCGGCCGGTAGTCTAGAAAAAGAGATGGAAAAGGGAGGCCTTGAATCCGTCCGTCAAGATCGGAATTCAAAGGCGAGAGGTGTGGCACCGAGGATTGTTCGGATGGATCGAACCACAGATGGGACCATCTAGACTCCGGTCGATAGTCTAGAAAAAGAGGTGGAAAAAGGTGGCCGTGAATCCGTCCTTCAGGATCGGAATTTAAAGGCGAGAGGTGTGGCTCCAAGATTCGTCCAAACGGATCGAACCACAGATGGGACCATCTAGACTCCGGCCGGTAGTCTAGAAAAAGAGATGGAAAAGGGAGGCCTTGAATTCGTCCGTTAGGATCGGAATTCATTGGCAAGAGGGTTGGCACCAAGATTCATCTGGACGGGTCGAACCACAGATGGGACCACCTGGACTCCGGCTGTTACTCAAGAAAATGAGATGGAAAAGGGAGGCCTTGAATTCGTCTGTTTGGATTGGAATTCACAGGCGAGTGGGGTGGCACCGAGATTCGTTCGGACGGATCGAACCACAGGTGGGACCATCTAGACAGCGGCAGTTAGTCTAGAAAATGAGATGGAAAAGGGAGGCCTTGAATTCGTCTGGTAGGAACGGAATTCATAGGCGAGAGGGGAGGCATCGGGATTTGTCCGGATGGATCGAACAACAAATGGGACCATCTAGACTCCGACCAGTAGTTTAGAAAAAGAGATGGAAAAGGGAGGCCTTGAATCCGTCCGTCAGGAACAGAATTCAAAGGCGAGTGGGGTGGCATCGAGATTCGTCCAAACAGATTGAACCATGGATGGGGCCATCTAGACTCCAGTCGGTTGTCTAGAAAAAGAGATGGAAAAAAGAGGCCTTGAAACTATCCGTCAGGATCGGTATTCAAAGGTGAGAGGGGTGGCACCGTGATTCGTCCATATGGATCGAACCGCAGATGGGACCATCAAGACTCCAGTCGGTAGTCTAGAAAAAGAGCTGGAAAAGGGAGGCCTTGAATTCGTCCATTAGGATCGAAATTCACAAGCGAGAGGGGTCGCACTGAGATTTGTCCAGACGGATCAAACCGTAGATGGGACCATCTTGACTCCGGCAGGTGGTCTAGAAAAAGAGATGGAAAAGGGAGGCCTTGAGTTTGTCTGTCAAGATCAGAATTCAAAGGCGATAGGGGTGGCAAGGTGATTCGTCTGGACGGATTGAACCATGGATGGTACCATCTAGACACCATTCAGTAGTCTTGAAAAAGAGATGGAAAAGGGAGGCTTTGAAACTATCCATCAGGATCAGAAATCAAATGCGAGAGGCGTGGCACCGAGATTCTTCCGGAGGGATCAAACCGCGGATGGGGCCATCGAGACTCCGTTTGGTGGTCCAAAGAAAGAGATCGAAGAGGGAGGCCTTGAATCTGTCCATCAGGATCGGAATTCAAAGGTGAGAGGGGTGGCACCGAGAATCGTCCAGATGGATTGAACCGCAACTGGGACCATCAGGACTCCGACCTGTAGTCAAGAAAAAGAGATGGAAAACAGGGGCCATGAATTCGCCTATTAGCATTGGAATTCAAAGGCGGGAGGGGTGGTGTTGAGATTTGTCTGGACGAATCGAACCGCCGATGGGACCATCTAGACACCGGCCGGTAGTCTAGAAAATGAGATGGAAATGGGAGGCCTTGAATCCATCTGTCAGGATCAGAATTCAAAGGTGAGAGGAATAGCACGAAGATTCATTTGGTTAGATCGAATTGCAGATGGGACCATCTAGGCACCAGTCGGGAGTCTCGAAAAGGAGATGGAAAAGGGAGGCCTAGAATTTGTCCGTCAGGATCGGAATTCAAAGGCGAGAGGGCTAGCACCGTGATTCATTTGGATGGATCGAATCGTGGATGAGACCATCTAGAATCCGATCGGTAGACTAGAAAAAGAGATGGAAAAGGGAGGCCTTGAATCCGTCCATCAGGATTGGAATTCAAAGGCGAGAGGGTTGGCAACGAGATTCGTCTAGATGGATCGACCCACGAATGAAACCATCTAGACTCCGGTAGGTAGTCTAAAAAAAGAGATGGAAAAGGGATGCCTTGAATTCGTCTGTTCGGATTGGAATTCACAAGCGAGAGGGGTGGCACCAAGATTCGTCCGAATGGATCGAACTATGGATGGGACTATCTAGACTTCGGTAGGTAGTCTAAAAACAGAGATGGAAAAGGGAGGCCATGAATCTATCCATCAGGATCGGAATTCAAAGAAGAGAGGGGTGGCACCGAGATTCGTCTGGACGGAGATGGGACCGTCTAGACTACAGTCAGTAGTCTAGAAAAAGAGATCTTAAAGGGAGGATTTGAAACTGTACATTAGGATTGAAATTCAAAGGCGATAGGAGTGCCACCGAGATTCGTCCGGACGGATCGAACTGTCGATGGGACCATCTACACTCCGGTTGGTAGTCCAAAAAAAGAGATGGAAAAGGGAGGCCTTGAATCTGTTCGTCAGGATCGAAATTCAAAGGCGGGAGGGGTGGCACCGAAATTCGTCTGGATGGATCGAATCAGGAATGGGACCATCTAGACTCCAGTCGATAGTCTAGAATAAGAGATGGAAAAGGGAGGCCTTGAAACGGTCCGTCAGGATCAGAATTCAAAGGTGAGAGTGTTGGCACCAAGATTCTTTCGGACAGATTGAACTGTAGATGGGACCATCTAGACTCCCATTAGCAGTCTAGAAAAAGAGATGGAAAAGGGAGGCCATGAATCTATCCGTCAGGATCGGAATTCAAAGGCGAGAGGGGTGGCACCGGGATTCGTCTGGACGGATCGAACCGTGAATGGGACCTTCTAGACGACAGTCAGTAGTCTAGAGAAAGAGATTTTAAAGGGAGGCCGTGAAACAGTACGTTAGGATCGGAATTCAAAGGCAGTAGGGGTGGTACCGAGATTCGTTCTGACGAATCAAACCTCAGATGGGACCATCTAGACTCCGGTTGGTAGTCTAGGAAAAAAGATGGAAAAGGGAGGCCTTGAATCCGTCTGTCTGGATCGGAATTCAAAGGCTAGAGGGGTGGCACCAAGATTCGTCCGGACGGATCGAACCGCGGATGGGACCATCTTCACTCCGGTTGGTAGTCTAGAAAAAGAGATGGAAAAGGGAGGCCTTGAATCTATCTGTCAGGATCGAAATTCAAAGGCGGGAGTGGTGGCATAGTGATTCGTCCAGATGGAACGAACCATGGATGGGACCATCTAGAGTCTAGTCGATAGTCTTGAAAAAGAGATGGAAAAGGGAGGCCTTGAAACTGTCCGTCAGGATCGGAATTCAAAGGCGAGAGCACTGGCACCATGATTCGTCCGAACAGATCGAACTGCGTATGGGACAATCTAGACTCCTATTGGCAGTCTAGAAAATGAGATGGAAAAGTGAGGCCTAGAATTCATCCGTTAGGATTGGAATTCAAAGGCGAGTGGGGTGGCATTGGGATTCGTTTAGACGGATCGAAATGCAAATGGCAATATCTAGACGCCAGTCGGTAGTCTAGAAAAAGTGATTTTAAAGGGTGGCCGTGAAATAATCCGTCAGGATCAGAAATCAAAGGCGAGAGGGGTGGCACCGAGATTCGTCTAGACGGATCGAACCATGGAAGGGGCCATCTAGACTCTTGTCGGTTATCTAGAAAAAGAGATGGAAAAGGGAAGCCATGGAACTATTCGTCAGGATCGGTAATCAAAGGCGAGAGGGGTGGCACCGAGATTCGTCTAGACGGATCGAACCGTGGATGGGGCCATTTAGACTCCTGTCGGTTGTCTAGAAAATGAGATGGAAAAGGGAAGCCATGGAACTATCCGTCAGGATCAGTATTCAAAGGCGAGAGGGGTGGCACTGAGATTCTTCCAGACGGAACAAACCGCAGATGGGACCAACTAGACTCTGGTCGGTATTCTAGAAAAAGTGATGGAAAAGGGAGGCCTTGAATTCGTCCATTAGGATCGGAATACACAAGCGAGAGGGGTCGCACTGAGATTCGTCCAGACAGATCTAATCGCAGATGGGACCATCTTGACTCTAGCAGGTGGTCTAGAAAAAGCGATGGAAAAGGGTGGCCTTGAATCCATCCATTAGGATCGGAATTCAAAGGCGATAGTGGTGGCAAGGAGATTCGTCCGGATGGATCGAGCCATGGATGGGGCCATCCAGACTCCACTCGGTAGTCTAGAAAAAGAGATGGAAACGGGAGGCCTTGAAACTGTCCGTCAGGATCGGAAATCAAATGCGAGAGGGGTGGCACCAACATTCGTTCGGATGGATCGAACCGCGGATGGGGCCATCTAGATTCCGGTTGGTAGTCTAGTGAAAGAGATCGAAAAGAAAGGCCTTGAATCCGTCCATCAGGATTGGAATTCAAAGTTGGGAGGGGTGGCATCGAGAATCGTCCAGATGGATCGAACCGCAGATGGGATCATTTGGACTCCGACCGGTAGTCAAGAAAAAGAGATGGTAAAATGGAACCTTGAATCCGCCTGTTAGCATCGGAATTCAAAGGCGAGAGGGGTGGCACCGAGATTCGTCTGGATGAATCGAACCACCGATGGGACCATTTGACATCAGCTGGTAGTCTAGAAAAAAAGATGGAAAAGGGGGCCATGAATCTGTCCATCAGGATTGGAATTCATAGGTGGGTAAGGTGGTGCCGAGATACATCCGGTCGGATCGAACCGCGGATGCGACCATTTAGACTCTGACTAGTAGTCTTGAAAAAGAGATGGAAAAGGGAGGCCTTGAAACTATCCGTCAGGATCGGAAATCAAATGTGAGAGGGGTGTCACCGAGATTCGTCTAGACAGATCAAACCGCGGATGGGGCCATCGAGACTCCGGTTGGTATTCCAAACAAAGAGATCGAAGAGGGAGGCCTTGAATCCGTCCATCAGGATCGGAATTCAAAGGTGGGAGGGGTGGCACCGAGAATCGTCCATCAGGATCGAACCACAGATTGGACCCTCAGGACTTCGACCGGTAGTCAAGAAAAAGAGATGGAAAAGGGGGGCCTTCAATCTGTCTGTTCGCATCGGAATACAATGGCAGGAGGGGTGGCGCCGAGATTCGTCCAGACGAATCGAACCGCTGATGGGACCATCTAGACACCGACCGATAGTCTAGAAAATGAGATGGAAAAGGGAGGCCTTGAATCCATCTGTCCGGATTAGAATTCAAAGGTGAGAGGGGTGGCACAGAGATTCATCTGGTTTGATCGAATAGCGGATGGGACAATCTAGGCACCGGTTGGGAGTCTCGAAAAGGAGATGGAAAAGGGTGGCCTAGAATCTGTCCGTCATTATCAGAATTCAAAGGTGAGAGGGGTGGCATAGAGATTCGTCCGGATAGATCGAATCGCGGATAGGACTATCTCGACTCCGATCAGTAGTCTGGAGAAAGAGAAGGAAAAGGGAGGCCAAGAACCCATCAATCAGGATCGGAATTCCAAGGCGAGACGGCTGGCACCGAGATTCATTTGGATGGATCGAATCGCGGATGAGACCATCTAGACTTCGATCGGTAGTCTAGAAAAAGAGATGGAAAAGGGAGGCCTTGAATCCGTCCATCAGGATCGGAATTCAAAGGCGAGAGGGCTGGCAACGAGATTCGTCTAGATGGATCGATCCATGGATGAAACCATCTCGACTCCGGTAGGTAGCCTAAAAAAAGAGATTCCTCTAGACGGATCGAACCATGGATGGGACCAATTAGACTCCAGTTGGTAGTCCAGAAAAAGTGATGGAAAGGGGTGGCCTTGAATCCATCTATCAGGATCGGAATTTAAAGGCGAGAGAGGTGGCACCGAGATTTGTCCGGACGGATCGAATAGCTGATGGGACCATCTACACTCCGGCAGTTAGTCTAGAAATGAGATGGAAAAGGGAGGCCTAGAATTCGTCCATTAGGATCGAAAATGATAGGCGAGAGGAGTGGCACTAGGATTCGTCCGGATGGATCGAACCGCAAATGGGACCATTTGGACGCCAGCCGGTAGTCTAGAAGAAGAGATGAAAAAGGGAGGACATGAAACCGTCCGTCAGGATCGGAATTCAAAGGCAAGAGGGGTGGCACCAAGATTCAACTAGACGGATCGAACCATGGATGGGGCCATCTAGACTCCAGTCGGTTGTGTAAACACCCCAATTTTCTGATTTTGCATAATGGAGATGTGGTGGTTGAGCTCTGACTTAACCAAAGCCATTTAATTCATGGAGACCCAATTGGGCCCATGAAGGCCCACTTAGGCCCATTAAACCCTAGTTGAGCCCATTTGGGCCCACCTAAACCCATTTAGCCCGTTTAGGCCCACTTAAACCCATTTGGGCCCATGGGGGTCCACAAGGCCCACATAAGCCCATGGAGGCTCATGAAGCCCAGAAGGCCTACAATGGCTCAACCCACATTTACTCCTATTTGAACTTCTTCCAAAACCAAGTTCATTCATCCTTTTTCATCCAGATTTAAGCCTAGTATCACATTTTCCTCCGTTGACCTAAGTTTACACCTAAATATTCAAATTTTTATTTCAACTCATTTCCCTCTTTCTCCACTGAATTCACTCTTCCTCCTTAACACCTCACGAACCCAATCAGCCACTGAGCTTCCCTCAATCCCTGAGCTCATTCAGCCAGCTCGAGCCCCATTGATCCAGCAAATTACAAAGCATCCCCAGCCATCAGATCAGTCGCCGGAGATGGCTGGATCGCCGTTCATCTTGTCGGCGACCAAAGGGGACAGGATGGACAACGAGGGGGACAGTTATTAGAGCCTGCTAGGTCGTTAGGAGCATTGTTAGTGGAGGTTAGAGGACTGTTAGTCATCTGTTTCGAGTGGGAGTGGGTTGTTACGGTGGGAGTTTGTTGGGTTCACCTATATAAGGAGGAGGATGCCAGCGTTTTGGAGAGGTTATACGATTCGAGAGAGAAAACTGAGAACGAGAGGGAGAGAATTCCGAGCGGAGAGCGTGAAGCAGAGGAGCAGAGAGCCAGCTGCCGCTTCCTGAGCTCCAGCGACGATCTCCAGCCAGGTACACATCCCTGATCACTCTAATTGTCTGAATTTATAGCCTCTAGGTCTTCTTCTCTGTTTCTGGTGCGATCCCAAGCGATCCAGAGGTGTTCTCTGATTGGGATCGCCCTCCAGTGCCTAGCCATAGCCAAACTCCGGCGACAGAGGTGGGGGGGGGGCAATCCAGGAAGTCTCCTGGACCCCTGAGCCCTCTCTCCTCCTCCTCTGGTCTTCCCAGAGCTCACCATGCCCTGTCGTAGCCGCTCCGCCGCTCTAGAAGCCCGCACTGAGATCGCCGGAGAATTGCCTGGATCCCGCCGTCGTCGGAGAAGATGACGGAGTCCAGAGGTCGACCGTGAGCCTCTAACCCCCCACACTGTTCCATGCCTCCCGGATCGCTCCACTGTCCCCACGAGCACTCTAGAACCTCTAGCAGCCCCACCTCGAGCCTCAGTTGATGCAGCGACGCCCCACACCGGAGATGGATCGCCGATGGCTGAAGATGCTTCCTCGTCGCTCCGTCAGCCTCCCTTCCAATCTTGAAGACATGAGGAGCCTCTGAGAAGTCCTCGTAGCCACTGAAAGTCGCGCCGCAGCCTCCAGAGGAGATCTTCTTCCCCGACGTCGTCGTCGGAGCACCTCGACGGCAAGATAGGTGGGAGGCCCGTTCCCACCGCTGGATTGTCCATCCACTCCGTTGGATGTCTTCCTCTCCTCTCCTTCTTGCCTCTCGTGAAGCCTGATCTAAGATCGGACCATGGGAAGGCCTTGTTTGCTCTCCTCCGGCGGTCGGCGGCGGCGAGTTCCATCCCTAGCAACCGTCGTCCCCTTTTTTCAGTTTTAAAAATATTTAAATTTTTATTTTAAATAAAATCTGGAGTTTATGTTTTTCTTGCAAATAGGTCCTTCTGAAATTACTTTCTGGTCCTTTTATTACATATAAGTCCTGCAATCATTTTTCTAAAATGTTTCGAATAAAGTTTTAACTGAAAATATTACATGCTTTACCCTGAACATTTAAAACAATGTTTTCTGAGTTTAAAACTTTAATAAAAGCCCCCAGAGTCTTTGAAACATGTTTTCTTTCAGACATTTTGCCAAAAGGACCTTGCCCTTTCTTAAAAACTTCCTGCAAGTTCATTTTTTCTGTGAAAATTGCATGAAAGACCCTGCACTTCCTCAGAATGTTTCTAATAGTTCATTTTTACAGTGAAAATTGCATTTAAGCCCTTGCATGTTTCAAAAACTCTCTGGATAGTTGTTTTTGTTGGTTAAATTGCATTTTAGCCCTCATACTTCTCTGAAACTTTCCAGAAGCATGTTTTCTTTGGACAAGTTGCATTTAGGCCCCTGTGTTTTATAGAAAACTTCTAGAAGGCTTATTCTGTTGTGAAAATTGCATTAAAACTCCTTGACTTTGTTTTTAAACATTCCAGAAGCTTGTTTTCCTGGTTCAATTGCACTTTTACCCCTGTTTTCTTCAGAATGATTCCTAAATGCTTTGGTTGCTGCGTATTTTGCAGTTTAACCCCTGTGCTTTATTGTAATTACTCTGATTTGCTGTTTTCAGGGGTAGAATGACTGTTTTGCCCCTAAATCATTTCTGAGTATTTTTTCTTTCATTTTTATCCAGAGTTTATGCTGAATTGACATACATTGCATGCATTAGTGGTTAAATTGCATTTTAGCCCCTAGGGAACTTCATTCTGCATTAGAGAGCACATTTGACCCCAGATTTCGTCATACATGCATGGAATGTGTTTTCCTATATATTTTTGCTGATTTGGGCTTCTGAACGGCAGTTTTCCTCAGATTTGGGCTTTTTACACAAAACCCCCTAGACTTCTTCAGATTTACACTCACACTTGCATTTTGCATTCATTTCACATCTTTTTGCACGGTTTTTCCCCGTCTTTTCTTCCTTGCTTGGTGCACACTTTCTAGCTATGTTCCGAGCTTAGTCTTCTCCTCGTTTTCCTGGTTTCCCTCGGTTTTCTGCAGTTTTCACTTGTTTTGGTTTTCTATCGCCCGAGGGCATACAGTAAAAGGCTTACAAAGCCGTCATGGTCCCGAAACAAGGATTATTTTCCCCTTTTTGATTTTCTCGGATTTATCCCAATTTCCACTGTTTTGCGAGATGTTTTCCGAGAATTTCACGATTTTCCTCATCGCCCAAGGGCGTACAGTAAAGCAGCAATAACAATGCCTAAATTTGACCATCAGATTAACTTTTTCCCTTTGATTTCACTTCTCCTTGTGTAGATACCCCAATTTTGAGGTAACCCAGGAATGAGTGTCCCTATGTTGCTTTGGATGCGATCAGCCCTTAAACCGAGCCCCAAACCCATTAGCCAGAGCCCAAATCAGACATTTGTGAGCAGGGCTGGCGCACCAAC
>JAMKQA010040006.1:0-25011 GCA_024699735.1 Posidonia australis | reverse complement strand
TTTTGCATGATTTTTCATGTTATGGTTTTCCTTGTCTTCCATAATAGATTAGGTGGCGACTCCGTTTTATTTTGCTTTTTCGACGTGATTTTGCCGACTGATTTCGCATTCATTTGCGGAATCTCCTCGCCGGCATGGTTACACTTATATTAAGGAAGGAAATGGTATTAGTTCTCCTACGACATTTTACCATATTATGAAAGAATGTTGTGTTGAGATCTCTTTCTTTAAGCCATTGAATTCTTGATTTTTGTTTCTAGTAAACTTCTTGTTCTTGAAGTAATAGGTAATGCTCAGTCTTGAGTTCTCTCTTGATATTCCACAGGTCATCATATAACATAGAAGATTTAGCTAGGAAATCAATGCTTGATATCTGGGCCTCAATAAACTTTAACCTATTTTTTCTTTCTTTCCTGACTGGGCCAATCCAACTTTTTATTTGTTTTCTCATAAATTTAAGTCTGTATGAAAATTTAATTACAGGAGATGGAGAAGCACAAATATTAAAACACTTCTGCCAGCAATTCTCAATCAAGCTTGTAAATCCTTCAATATAAAACTAGGATTTGTAAAATCTAAATGGGGTGGGACCCCAGTCAATTAAGACAGTGTCCAAAACAATGGAGATGTGGTCAGATACCACTCTAGTCTTCCCTGAACAGTAAGAGTGTGAGAATTTGATTGACCAATCAGTAGAGATAAGGAATCTATCAAGTCTAACCATGGTTGGCTGGGGTTGAAAATTTGACCAAGTAAATCTACAATTATTACGGGACATATCCATTAAACAGTTTTTTTCAATGAAGTCATTGAAGTATTTTATAGAGGATGAGATGCCACATTTTGATGAATGTTCGTAGGAGTATTTTATTAAATTAAAGTCACTCCCTATGACTCAATTAGAATTAACCATCTTACTGAGGGAATCAAGCTCCTTAAGAAAATCAATTTTTGATCTAAGATCACAAGGTCCATAGACACCTGTGAGCCACCATTCATAACCATCAATGCAATTCCTTAGTTCCAAGGATAGGCTATAAGTGGCAGCTATAGTGTTACATAGATCACAAATTCTATCATCCCATCCTGTGAAAATTCCCCTAGAATCACCTAGTGAGGGTAGGAAGGACCACTTATTTAGTAAACCTCCTCCTAGGGTTCTAAGAGGGCTAGGAGAGAATGATTCTTTCTTAGTTTCACTGATTATAATGATATTACTTTTATTTGATCTAACAAAATTGCGGACAGCTCTTTTCTTTTCACTTTTCCCCAATCCTCTAATGTTCCAAGTAGAAATAATCATGTATTATGGGATGATAAACAAAGAGAAGCAAAGTTCACGACCAAGCAAGAATTATCATCAAGGTTTATAAGTGCTAATTCGTGATCCTTTTTGACTGTGTTAAAGAAATATTTTGATTCTTCTAAAGAATTTAGGGATATTCCTATTTTGCCATAAAAACTTTGGAAATGGTCATATGAGTCCCATATAAGAGCATCATTCAGTAAAGAATTACAATTATCCTCATTATAAGAACAAGTAGACTCTGAATCATGTAATGTTGTAGTGTTGTTTACTAAGAGCTTATCATGCTGAGTAGAATTTCTAGATGCATTGATGCAATTATTACCTAGGACATGTATAGGAGTTGGTGGGTGAGATTCAGGTACATCCTCATTTGAACAACCTAGATCATCATTTTCCAGGCAATCATACACAACCAACACTTTCTTAAATTTAACCATTGATAGGTTCCTAACTCTAATTTCAGTTTCCACAAATTTTGATGTTTCGTCCACAGGATGAAGAAGATCTAAGGGAGGTTGTTTAGTAATCAGGGAGATTGAAGAATTGTGACAAACCCCAGGAGCAAGGATAGACGTAGGAAGGATACCAGTTGAACTGACAGAAGGTTGTAAACTAAGACTGATGAATTTGATCCACATATTTTTGCCATTTTTAAAAATATTACTACCTTTACTTCCTCTACGTCCATTATTATTTTTACTATGTGGATACATAGATAGAGGAATTTTTCGAGAAAGACACAGTATTAATTGAAAGAAGCGCATACTGCGGAAGAATGTTGCACTTTACAAGGACAGGATTACAGGAAGTATCTGTCATATTAGAAAACCTTTTTTTCTCTATTAGATAAGATATTTTATACAGATGTACACAGTGGTGGTGTTTTTTTTATTTGAAGGATACAGTGTTGCTAATATGTCTTTTGAATAAAAGAGAAAAATCAGATGCCACACACATGCAAGCTTGAACCTGATAGTCTGAGGATGTTTGTTTGTTCAAACTCTAATGTTTAACTAAATGTTCGAAAAAGTGTCCACGTGATTCACCTGTAATTGATATGTAATTATAGAATTAAAAATGTGAGTTGCAATCTAACTGATTTGAATGCTAGTTAGTATGTTAATCGCTTTGATTTGAAGAAGACATCCACAAATCTCTTTTGTCGAAACTGTACAGTAGTGGACATTTGGAGTGGACGTTCACAAATCTCTTATGGAAATCTAATACGTCAATGGATGTTCGTGTGGACATTCATGAGACTATTTTAAGACATATTCAACAGAAGTGATGCCATTTACTCTTTCCTTGCAAGCTGTCTCTTGGATGAAGATGGATTACACATTCTTTAGAGCTCCAAGGATGATTGCATCTTTTGTGAGCCAAAAGAGCTTTCCATTGTTGCCATTAGTGTTAATGGGCCTAGCAATGGTAGGAGCGCAACCACTGATGCCTTTCATTAAGCAAGAGAACCTTCGTCGAATGGTGGTCACTGGTGGACTGATAGTGATGAGTGCAGGATTGTTTGTGAAGTTTATGATTCAACAATACAAAGACTTCTTTGGGTCTTTTTCTACTTTCAAAACTTTGGTGGAGTTTACACACTCGCAAAGTTGCAGAAAGTAACGAAAAGAAATCGCTATTCCATTCATTACTAGAAGAATAGAAAATAACGAGGATATATGTTTTCATAAAGTTCTCGTTAAGTCTGTGCTAATGATTTTCACGAAGATATTACGAATACCTAAAATTCTCACAATAAGTCTAATCACTAAACACATCTGTAAGAAAATTTCCTAATAATGTACACGCAAAAAAAATTTACAAAGCCAATAAGACCTCACAAGGTCTTCGTTATTCGTCTGAATCTCTTTGCATTGTACATGTTATGTCTCTGCAAAATTTTTTAAAAATTAAAAAAATAAAAATTACAAGAACTTCACAAGAACATTGTCCTTGCGAGTACTAAAAAATTTTTAAAAAAAATAAATATTTGAAGCTAAGAAAAATAATTTGAATTGATTTAGAAAAAGGCATTAGAAAAATTGGATTTACATGTTATTATATTTCAGACATGGGAATTTACATGTTACTATATTCCAACAACACAATTTTCAAGCAATTTGTCATTTAATTTTCAATCCTGCAACATGTTAGATTATAAACTTCAAACTTATCCTGACTTGCTGAGGCAATGTACTTAGTCCAAAATCTGTGACTTTTAGAAGGCCATTTACATCCAGTAGTAAGTTCTTCGGGTTGTGATGAGACAAGCAATTACTCTAGTGTATTAAAAAAATTTGACAAGTTGGAGTTACGTCAAAACAGAGATGCAATCTTGCTTTGAGGTCTCTATGAAAAATGCCTTTGCTATGACAATAATCCACGGCATTTATAAGCTACTGGAAGTACTTTCTAGCTTTATCTTCCTTCATCTTCCCTCGAGTAGCCTAATGCAGGAAGATGAAAAACTTAAACTGAAAAATGAAAAACTATTTCAATCTTATTGTGTAGATAGATAGGTAAAAATGTCAAATATTGTCTTACGATTTTGTCAAACAATTCACCACCAGTCACAAATTCCATAACAACGTATATCTTAACTTGTTGGCCATCACCTACAGAACATTGGAAGAAAAATCAAGCACACCAAAAAGAATTCTCTTCCCTGTCAAATGGTTCATAAGATAATGACACCTAATAGAATTTCACATGGATGCAAAACCAAAGTTTTCCATCTAGATCATAGACAGTGCCTGATTCAACATCCATGGTAAGCAAACAACAAATCCATAAAAAGTGCTTGACTCAACATCCTTCGTGACAACAGATCTATGTGGGTACCTGCATCCAACCTCATGCATCCTTATAACATTAGAGTGCCTGATCAGTTTCATGATTGAGATTTCACATTTAATCTGCATAGAGAAAAACCCAAATTAAAGCAAACATAATATCGAGAGTGAAAATGATGGAACCCAGAAGTAAAATTGAAATTTTTACCTTTCACACATCATCAGAGAAATTGTACACCTAAGTATAAACATGAACATGCAATTAGTAGTACCATGTATACACTATAATATAACAAATCAATGAGAAGTAAGTTACAGAAATAAACAAGAAGTATGAATAAAACATCCAAGTCAACACTAGGAAAAAAAAGTAATCGGAATTCAGAAACATAAACATTTTTTTATAGTACACAATTAAGAGAAAAATTACTGCATCAGTTCAACTATGGCATCAACTCAGCTTTTGCAATGAATAATTAAAAAGGAACTCACTGTGACAAAATCCACTGGAAAAATAAAACATCATGAACTCACTGTGACAACAACAGGAATGCATGTGATTTTCTGTAGACCATCCACCACTAACATTTGAGCTAAAAAGGCAAAGGAATAAATAAAACAACCAGATACAACTAAAAAGTGCTAAAATTGCAAGTTGATATGTGGAAGATAAGGACCTTCAGAATGATAGCATGTCTTTGTCGCTTCATGGAAAATAAGGAACTTCTAAATTTTACTAAACTATCACAATTGACATTAAGCAAATTCACTTTTTCTCGTTCTATCTCTGGATATCCATTTACTTTATGTTCCTCTACTTTCAAGTTTCAATGTGGGGTGCAAAAGGGAGATGAGAAAGGAATTGAGATCTATAAGTAGAAACTTTGAAAAGTTTTAGATCATCAAATTTGCATCATGAAATTTTCCTGAGTTGATACTTGATAAATAATTTAAAAAAAAGGCATACTTGAAATACCTTTAAAAATGACGTATAACATCATATATTGATGATAGTCAAGACACATACAAAATTAAAAGATACAGGCTTTCTATGATGACAGGATGAGTACAAACAAGCTCAAAGAATGCTGATACCTTAGATCTATTTTGTAGTGTAATGGTAGATGGAGATTCTTACCTCCATTTTACCAAGTTCAGTAAAGAAATGATTAAGCAAGGTACGTTTCACTTCATGAACTTGACCATAGACAATTGATTTTGGGCTGCAATTTCGTAAGCTTGCACATACTATATTGACACAATACAAAACAGAGGACCCTGCATATTCAAAATAATGAATTAAGGAATTCTCAAGTATTAGAAATAATGTGTAGGTATTCGTATCCTTTCAAACATATGAAAAACCATAGATTATCTCAACATGACAAGTAGATAATAGTAAAAATAACAGAGACTTATCTAAATTTTACATATTGAAGGTTCTATGAGTAGGATCATATATACATCCCAATAACGAGTACCTATCCTTCCCAAATTTTCAGACATTTTAAGTATATTTTTGTAGAAATGCCATTAGCTTTTGATAACTCCCCTTGCACTGTTGCCCATGACAACAACAGTTGACTTCAAGCTATCAGCTTCCCTATAGATCACCTTCTCCACTCCAAAACACCAAAATCATCAATAAAACCAGATGATGATCATGTGAATGTCTTGTTGGCTTGCTTACAAATGTCACTTACCATCGCAACCTAGAATGCCTCCACAGCAAGCTTCTCCATTAGCCCCTACGATCTGGTTTTCTACATCTGCATGCACCAATACCAATTCAAAGATAGACAAAAAAATCATTTTTTTTGTTACTTACCATCTAACAAAGAAACAAATCATACAAAAGGAAGATGATAGGTAAGGTTAATGTTAATGAAGGAGATTGATTAAAGATGAAGGAGACGGCATGAACAAGGTGCAGAGTGTTGGTGAGGCAGCAGAAGTCGACGAGGGTCCAATCGAAGGCGTACTTCTTGTTGGGTCTCTGGCTGACTGTGACGAGGATGTCACAACCCCTTCGCCTCTCCTCAGTCTCTCTCTCCAACTCAACAGGTTCTAGAACGATTGGGATGAGGGAAGGGAGCACCACCTCCATCCATCGGTACTCCACCTCCTCTTCAGTGAAATCAGGATGGGGGGTCGGGGCAGAGGGTGGCATGGTCGGCGATGATAGTGAGGGAGAGGTAGTAGGGACGGAGGAGGAAGAAGGTGAAGGCGAAGAAGAGAAGATTTGGAGAGGAGGTCGTAGAGATTTGGGGAAGGATTTGGTTTGGGAATCAAAACCAAATAATGATTTAAAAATTCTAATAATGATTAACAAAGAAAACTTCGAGTAAAGCTGCATCAAAAGGGGCGACGAAAACACAATAAATAAAAGGATCTTGGTATAAATGCATATGATTGAGATTGATTCATCTGATATCATTTCTCCATCTAACATCTAATGATTGAGATTTATTCATGTAAAGATTCCCATAAAAATTTATTTGTACAAAACATTTTCCTGAATAAAATCAATACGTGTTCGTCTACCATGGAGATTCCAAGCTACCTCGTCGATTACTTTGATTTTTGGAAAGATGTTTATTTCGTTTATTAAATCGATTGGTGGTATAAAAAGAAGGAAGAAGAAATCGTGGTACCCTATATTTATGAACAGGAGCCAAACTCAAAGTACGTCGAACGAAAGTAAAGCAACATTGATAAGATGGCAAATTGTGGTACTTCAGGCTTCTGTTTATATATAATATAACTCATGGAAGAAAATTATATTTTCAGGAATTTCATGCATGGGAATAAAATTATACTTTATCGATTCGGATAGATTGTGGGACTCTGTCAGACCCAAGGTTTTACAAATGGACCAAGCCTGTTAGGTTCCTCATCAGTAAAAAAAAAGAAGGAAAAAGAATAGGAATTAATTAATATTTTGTTTGATTGTATAAAAATTAGATTAATTCCAACAAAGACAAGCCAGGATTTGATGACAATGGAGAGCTAAATAATGTATATAAATCTTGAACACATGCATATTTTTATGTGTTCTTGAATAATACATAATTATTTGTTAAATCCATGTAATTTACTTTGTCAACTCATATCATCGTTAAATTTGTCAAAACTCTAGAGAAAACATGTATAATGTATTGAAAAAGCTATTAAGCTTTTATGGTTTTACTTTGCTTTGATTATTTACATTTTTAAATTTTGTGGGAACTTCATTGTAAGAGCATAAAATGCTTTATTGGTTTTTATCCAAAATCAGTAGGCCTCCCATCAATAGGAAAATCATTTAGAAGTATAGGAGCTAAGTGTTGTGTGAAACTAAGTCTTATACAAAATTGAGTTCATGGGAGCCACCTCTAGAACTTGTACAAGCCATCTACGCAATCCTACATCAGCTAATGGTCTTAGCATAGCTCTTGATGAGGATATCGAGAGGTGAAGTGAGGGTGAATGTAATGCCTTCGAGACGTGTTTCAAAATGTTTAATCTCATATTAGATAATTTGAAGATCTAGGACAAATATAGGAGGAAGTGAGTTATTATTATAGTAACTTTCAGCTTTAACAGTTTAACCTATGCTTGTGGATCATACTAAAGTAGCTTATGGACAGTAGTTTCACAGACTCATTGTGGACTAGGCTAAGTTAGTGGACTTAGGCTCATAACATAACAAGATGGTATTAGAGCAAGAAAACCAGTCGAAAGTATAGGAACTAAGTGTTATGTGAGACTAAGTGCTCCATTAAATTGAATAAGTGGAAGCCAATTCTGGAACTCATATGAGACACCTCTAAGGCCTCATGTCACATGGTGATCCTCATATGACTCTTGACGAGGACGTCAAGAGATTAAATGGGAGCAAATATAATGTCTCGATATGTGCTTGAGGTGCTTAAGCAAGTTTAGTTCTATTTTAGCTAATTTAAATATCTAAGTGTGACCATGCTAACCCAGGGGTCCGACGCGGAGTCCCACCAGAGGGAAGAAATCACAGCCATGTCAAGATAGCGAAGGCGCAAGATAGGATAAAAGTAAAAGAAAAGGAGTCGCCACCTAGTCTTTTAAGGGAAAGACGAGGAAAACTAAAAAAAATTAAATACATGAGATGCAGATGTGAAGGCCAGATGTCTACTAACCAGAGGATGGGTAAGGATTCCTATTACGCACGAGGAAGGTGTTAGGCATCCTCGTACGCCCGAGGAACTCGGTCTTTCTAGTCTAAGTCGCTTGCTAAAGGCTGGATGAATGTTTGCTAAGCTTATACTGTGCTCTAAACATGCTAATATGAATACCAAGACAAAACTAGATGAATGTGCATAATGGTATGCAAAAACTGCGAAGAAATCCACATGAGATGATGAAATCGCAAAGTATGAAATGACAGAGAAAATCACATGAAATGACGAGGATTTTGCAAAGAATGGTTCAAAAAATCATACAAACTTCAAGAAAATCAAAAATGCAAATAACTCTGGCCAATAGAATCATAAAAATAATTACGGAAATCGAGATGAAAAAATTGCAAAGAAACCCACATAAAACAGACAAATGATGCCACGCGAAGAAAATCACATAAAATGACGGTATTTCTGGACAGAATGCTCGAGAAAACCATATTGATGTCAAAAAGATAAAAAGTGGGATCAACCCAAGTCCTTGGAATCATAAAAAAAGTTGTGAAAATCAACAAAGAGAAATAGTACGCAAATGGGCCAATGTGGGCCTTTCGGTCAGTTCATGTGCGCCGTCAGGCGATGAAATCTAAATCAAACCAAAGAAACCTGAAATGTAGGAGTAAAGAAAATCAAATCTAATGCAGAGTGAGGAACTCAGAAAACCAAGTGGAGAAAAATCCAAGAAAGAAACACATGGGATGCGAATGCACTTTAAAAAGGGGACCGATGCATAAATGTGAAGAAAACTATATGAAATGGATGAATAAATGTCCAAATGAGTAAAAACTATTAAGGGATGGTTTGGACAGGGATTAGGTAAGACTGAGTGCGAAAATTAAAGTGCATACACATGGATTAGAGACATAGGGACAATTTGGTCATTTTCATGGCCAGATGTGATAAATTCAAGTATGGAGATGATGTATGATCTAAGTTATGTCAAAATATATACAAAACATCTAGAAGGTGTTATTTGCAAGAAAACATGAAGGGAAAAAAAACAATAACATGATATAAACGCAATAAAAGACAAATATGAAGACTAAAACGCAAAATTCACAAAAAAAGTAAGAATCTGGATGAAAACCATATTCATGGCTTCTATTCTAACATGCAGGTGATGGATCCAATGTCAATGTGACACTGAGATGTGAAAATTACATTTGGATAATTTCTCGAAAATTCAGGGCCTAAAGTGTAAAATTTACACATAACTGTAAATGTGGCTAAAATGTGAGACTAAAAATCAATTCATAGCGAAAACATGATTTTTAAGTGGAATCTATGATTAAATGAAAAAAAATGAAATGCAATAAGTGAAAAATAACAAAAAAATATGTAAGAAAACATTTTAAAACCCTAAGTGATGGATTTGAAACTAATCTAAGGGTCTATATGCAAATTATCTTTGCTCAGAGATTGTTTAGTAAGAACCTAAGGGCTTATGTACAAAATTCTAGGGGCCTGAATGTGATAAAAAATGGGATTTTATAATGATCAGTGTAATTATGACATTTATTAGGGTTCTAGATGCAAAATTCACAGTAAAAACTTATTTTTTTTAATGTTCTAGGGGCTTAATGCAAAAAATCAAGACTTAAATGTAAAGAAAATTCAATTTTTATGATGGCCAGTGTGATTTTTAAATCTTTTAGGGTTCAGAAGGCAATTTCACAGGGAAAACTCATTTTAAAGAGTTTCAATGGTTAAATGCAAATATCCTGGACTTAATTATAAAGAAAATATGGATGTCGGGGTTTAAATGTAATAAAACATGCATAAACAAAACTAAAAATGAAATTGAAAAGAAACTGGGTAAAGAATGCAATATTTATAAAAACAATAAAAGAAATAAAAGATTATCTAAAATGATAGGGACTTGAACACAAATAAAAGGACTCAAGTGTAATAGAGAAAGGACCTAAATGAGAATATTTGAATCAAGCGGTCTTCTTAAAAAAACAGAAATAACATTGACAATCACTGTCGACGATTCGAAGATCGCCAACGGCGACGGCCTGGGGGCTCCTCCGAGCCCCACCCAGTGTCTGATCAGAGATCATAGATGGGGGAAAGCAAGAGGAGGAAATGGGGGGAGGATCCGACGGTGGAGATCGAGCTCCTAGCGGTTGGAATGCGTCGTCGATCCCCCCCACCGGCATTCTTCTTTGGTGACGAGGGGCTACTACTACGACACAATTGGAGGTGGTTGCTTGGCATGGTAAAGCTTGGGGAAGTTCCGGGGAGACTCGGCGAACGCTCCAGAGGCAATAGGCAGCTTCATGAGCGAGGGAGTCATCCTCCCCGTTTCCCTGTTGACGGTGACGGCGGTGGTGGGTCGTCGGAGCGTTGTAGTGGTCCAGGCGACGGGGCAAAGATTCTTCGGGGTTCATGGAAGCCTAAGGATCGTCGGGGAAGTGCGTGAAGGTTGCAGCGGTGCTTGGAGGGCTCTGGTGCTTCGTCGACGTTGGTCGACGGTGGCAGGGTAGTGACGACGGCGGTGGCTGACGTGGACGCCAGGAGGGCTTCCCCTGAGCAAGGGGAGACCAGGGAGAAGGAGGAGAAAAGAGGAGGAGGGAGGAGAGGCCTGTGGGCTTTGCCCAAACCTAGGAGGCCTGGGGCCTCGCCAGTGGTGGTGAACCCACCACCGGAGGCGATGGCGTCGGCGGACAGGGGTGATCCCTTCGGCGAATCGCGACCAAGACACTTGAGAAGCGTTTCAGACGTAACGTGAGACACTCTGAATTGGAAAAAGAAGAGGGGGAGAAGAGTACTTGATGAGCGGGGATGTCTTCCCCGACGAGACGGGCTGACGACAGCATACTCCAGTGACGCTCTGGTTACGGATGGCGGGGCTTCTGGGCTGAGGAAGAGGGTGGAGGAGGTGGTCTAGATGCTCTAGGGTGGATTGAAGCGCTGGAGAGGTTGGAAGTGGATCCCCCCGAAGATGGCTGTCGGCGGTGGAGTTTTAAACTCCGGTCAGGCCCTTCCACGCTGTCGATCCCCTCCCGTAAGTGCTGAGCGCCATAGGATTGAGCGCATTGCCAAGGTAGAAGGTCCGGAGATCGCAGGGGTCAAGGATTCACTCCGGAGTTCTCGGGATTGATCATCGGAGTTTTCGCCAGAAATCAAGGGCTCGCCGAAATTATTTTGGGTTTTGTATAGTTTTATGGTTTATGAATTAAATGGGGTTTTGGTTTTTTTTTTTGTTTTGGAATTTTTAGGATTTTTTAGGATTTTGATTTTAAGTTTTTAAATTAGGGTTTTGTGATTAAATTTGTTTTTTTTCTTTTTTGGGATTTAAGGTTTAATTAATTGGTTTTGAATTAGGGTTTTAATTATTTTAGGTTTTTATTTTATTTTGTTTTTGGGATTTTCATGGATTTTAGGGTCTTTGATTTTAAGTTTTTGAATTACGGTTTTGAACGTTAATTTAGGCTTTTTATTTATGTTTTATGATTTTAATTAAATTTGTGGTTAAGGTTTAATTACTTGGTTTTAAATTAGGGTTTTAATTATTTTAGGTTTTTATTTTATTTTGTTTTTGGGATTTTCACGGATTTTAGGGTTTTTGATTTTATGTTTTTGAATTAGGGTTTTGAACTTTAATTTAGGCTTTTTATTTATGTTTTGTGATTTTAATTAAATTTGTGGTTAAGGTTTAATTAATTGGTTTTAAATTAGGTTTTTATTTTATTTTTGTTTTGGGATTTTCATGGATTTTAGGATTTTTGATTTTAAGTTTTTAATTAGGGTTTTGTGATTTAAATTTGATTTTTAATTTTAGAACCTAGGGTTTAATTAATTGGTTTTGAATTAGGGTTTTGAATTTTAATTAAGGTTTATGGTTTTAATTTAGGATTTTTGTGTTTTAATTAGGGTTTATTGGTTTATTTAGGTTTTTTTGTGTTTTAATTAGGGTTTATTGGTTTATTTAGGGTTTTTGGATTTTAAATTAAGGTTTATTGGTTTATTTAGGGTTTTCACTTAATTACTTGGATTTTAAATGGATTTAAGTGGATTTTTTTTCATTTTGACTTGAATTAGGACTTTTGTTTCAGTAATTGGATTTTAAGTGTTTTAAATTTGACTTTGACTTGAATTAGGGTTTTTGTTTTATAAATTGGGTTTTTGGTGGATTTTAAATGTGTTTTGTTTGGTTTGTATTTTAATTAGGTCAGAGTGGACTAGTGTGGGCCTAAATGGGCTTGTGTGGGTTTAAGTGGATTAGGATTTTGGTGGTCGCAACCAGAGCATCATCTAAAGGAGTCTACTGCCAAGTAACTTCAAAATCGAAGTGTCTACACTAACATAGGTATATGAGGAAGTGAGCTGCTAATATAAACTTACGATTTAACTTATCACACTTAGCTTCTACACTTTAATTAATTTTCTTACTCTGACACCATCTTCACGAGAATCCTACGAGGACATCTGTTCTTGCGATTTCCTATTTTTTTAATAGTACCTGGTCCATAAAACTACTATCCATAAACAACTTGAATATGACCTATCAACATAGCTCAAAACACTTAAGTTGTAAATTACTATATATATTAACAACTGATCAGTTCCTTATATATTCATCCTAGATCATTAAATTATCCAATATAGAATTATATATGTTAAAGCATCTCACAAGGCATTACACAATCATAGCATAAACTATAATGAGTATGGATAGCAAAATCCTTAGTGAGTATGGGTATGGAAGAAATTCATATTCAAATCCCTTAATGGTTATGGATGAAACACTGTTATTTCATACCTACAAACTCGTTACGCATCATAATATTTAAATTATACAAATATTGAAGCATGCATATTAAGTTTTTGTCGTATGTTGTGGACTTGGTAGTGATGTTAAACCCTATTATGTTTGTTTACGATGTTTTATTTTGTGTTTATTGCATAGATTTTAAATTAGTGTTTTTAAATATGGTGTTTATGCCTACTTAAGTGTTAAAACAATGATTTTACGTTTACCTATATCTGATTTAAAACATAGAACTTTATACCAAAACCATAACTTCCATGATACCTATTTGGTGGAAATGTAAGGAGTACCAAATGGACTTGGAACAGACATAGGTGTATGCCATTTAATTAGGAAAAACAAAATTTGTATACATAATATTACACATATACAGTTATCTATAATTCATCTCGATCCTTATATGATATCACAAAAAAAATGCGAGATGATATTGTTTGACCTAAAATCAAGAATTGAGATGAATCGTATATAATTACGTGTACTTAGTATTGTGTGTGTATGTTCCTATTTAACTTTGGACTCCTCAACATTCAATACAGTGAATTACTTGCCTTCTGCTAAGTAAGCGAAAAGGAGCATATGTCTAAAGGAGCAACCCTCCTCCAAAACCTCCACCACGCGAGCAACGAAGGACCTTCCAATGGAATGAAATCGGTTTCTCTTAAGCTCTTCTTGCATCACAAGTTTGCTGCTTCGGCAATAGTTTATGTGGTTCCCTCTCGCACATCATGATACACGTAATCAGCTAACAACTGTCAACAGGTTGGATTAGGTCAAATTAGGAGTAAATCCATAGTTCAATCTGTTTTATACCAATAGGTTATCAATCTACGGCTTGTTTTTTTTTATCATTGACCTTTAACCTGATCTAATCCGTTTTACGTTAACGGATTTGGTTAGGTTAACAGGTCAAACAAGTTTTTATACAATAAATTAACATATTTATACTTATGGTAAATTAAAATGTATGTAAACATGTATTATAAATTACAATATAAACATTGTAAATATAATCATCGATCTACACAAATAAAATCAAATAAATATAGTCTACAAGACTAATATTTTTATAATTTAATAATTTCAATATTAATAATTCATTACTAACATAACCAAATAAATGTTATATAAGTTATTGTCACACATAACTGATGTATCTGATTAATAGTCTAAATATTTAATATTCTCTATGATATAGAAGTCTTTTATCCGTTAAAGTAAACAATACACATTGTTAAATTATGTTGATACTATAAAGAAAAGAGACATGGAAATACATATTTGGAATAATGAATAACATCTAATGAATTAACAGGTTAACGGATTGGATCTGATATGTTCAACCCATGATCTAATCCGTTAGTGGTCTATGTTAATGGATTATGTGTCAATAAGTCCAATAAAATCTAAAATTTGAACTCATACCCTAAAATAATAAGTCAAGTCAAACAAATTAACAGATTTAATTTGACAAAGGGAGTAGTTTCTAGAGTCAATGTTTTTTTAAAAATAAGGTGGTCGTCACAGCCAGTGAATTATATACAAAGGGAGTAGCTTCTGGAGTCCTTAAGATATTGCTAATTTATTGATAAAGAGATGTATTTACGTCTACATTTAATCAAGTAACCCCACGACAAGTGATATATTTCATGGCATCTGAAGTCTCGATCCACACTGTCAATAATTGAGTTTTATATCCTGAAACCAAGATTGGATCGTGTACGATGACGATGCGTTCAACAAACAAGTTGATTAATATTCTTCCAAATAGAGGAGAGTATAGACGAAGACATCTCACCTAGCAGTAATACCAGTGGCTAAGCATGGACGGTAGAAAAGTAGCCATAAACAACGACTGAAAACGAAACTACACGTCAAGGAAAGCAATAGCGACGACTTGTAAGTGGAGTACGTAGAAGACTTCACATAGCTATTGTAAGATAAGAGAAGAAAAGCAAAATTACATACAGATCGCAGATTAGGAAAGATTAACCAAGACAATTAAGCCTGCGGCGGAAGCAGTGAAAAGGGTAGAAGATGCCTGACCGACTACTGTATCCAGTCATCGAGGGCTACGAACAGCCTGATCTCAATGTCGGAGACCATATCTACGCCAGAAGAGCTGCTAACGTCCACTCCCTCCACGGTTCGCTACCCTTCTAATTATCACATGTATCTTTGCAAAATCGATCCTTCTATACGTATATATCTTGGTTTTGCCTCATGGGTTAGTTCGTTCATTCATTTTTTTTCTTTCAGGAATATATGTTGGCAACGGTGAGGTCATCCACTACACGGAGGGGTTCAGAAAGGGTGACGACTGCCAGATCAGGAGTTGCTCCCGTCCAACCACCCATGGAGTGATCAAGTCCTGCCTCTCCTGTTTCCAACGAGCCGCCGGCCGAAACCAGCTGAGCACTTTCCTCTACTCGGTACCACGGCACCACTGCGACCGTGCCCATGCCGGAACCTGCGCCGTCCCAGCTGCACGCTCCAGCGATGAAGTCGTTCGCACGGCCAACTACATACTGGACAATGGCTTCGGGGAGTACCATCTCTTCCGCAACAGCAGCGAGGACTTCGCCGTGTACTGCAAGACGAGGCTCGTCACAAGGGCGGACTTCGAGCTGCTCCGCGGGGGACTCCGACATAGTCCGGCCACCTCACCTCTGATTCTCCAATGTGCTGTCACGGTGGCGCTCTGCCTTCTCGTGTTGGACGATGGGCTGGACGTTGGTTTGCAGATATGGGGAGCCGTTGCAACCTGTATATTACAGTTCGTTCTCGGTAACGACGTCTACAGCTCCACTTCCGCTTCCGGAGTTCTACTCGACGTGGCCGCCCGAGCAGCGAACAGTTTCTCTGCAGTTTCGTTTGTCCACTTCTTCGTTACCGATTGTGTCCCGCTTTGCCGGAGGCCCTGTTCCGTTGGCCTGTTCACGGTGTTCGTTTTCGACGTGTTCTTCTTTAGGGTTCTATCCAAATGGAGGCACTCGTCATCAGGTTACCTAACCAGATGCCTGAGCTGGGTTTTGCCTGCTATACTATCTTCTCTGGTGTTCTTCAACTTTGCTGCTCGTGGTTGTGACTCGCCGTGTTACATGCCAAGCGTTCTTTCTGTACTGATGGGGGGAACGGTCGTGGTCCTTCACAGAGCTATGCCACCAAACAACTTCGACTTGTTCAGCAGAACCATCTTTGTCGCTGGGCTTCTCTATCTATTTGCTGTCCAGGTCTTTTATGATCGTTACTACAAGAACAAGACTTGGGGGTTTCTTGATCTACTGATGCCCATCTCCCTGCTTCCTTCTGTTTACGTCGCCTACCGGAACAAGCGTTTGTTCACCTACATCGGAAGAGGAGTTGATGGTGTTAGGATTCCTGTTGAGAGGTTAGCTAAGCTAAGGCCACATGGTGGTGGTTTGGGAGGAAGTAGGAATCAAGTTGCGAAATTTAGAGACTCGGTAAAGGTAACTACATACCTGCTTCTTCATGAATTCTGTTTCTTGAACTGGTTCTAGGCGTATTTTGCCCTTCTTATTTAGACATTTCATTACGTCTTCTTATTCAGAAATTGCTTGGATATGAATTATGAGAGATTTCAAAATGTGACGGAAATGTTTGGATTTTTTTTTCTTTTCATTTTTAAGTACGATCAGCCAATGTCTTGACTCTGCTTTTCTAGTTACCATAAATACAAGGATTGAACATTCACAATTAAATATTTATATTTGATGCTCCATGTTTAAATACAAAAGTAATGTTTTTATAAACCAGCATGTTGGCTTTGTTTAAATCTAGTTTCTCTATCTTATGCATGCAAGTGATTTCCTTATTTCTTTATTTAGGTTTCTCGATATACTCCATGCAGAATTTTCATTTTCATTTTTATTTATCATGGTCAAGCAAACCATATCTCACTCTGATACCTACAGATTTTATTAAAAAAAACTTTTTGTTGAGTAATTCTATAGAAATGAATTTGTAAACTAAAGAGCACGCTTTTGTGTGCTCTTTAATCTTGGACAATATCTCTGACACAACATTGCAATGGTAAATTGCAGGAGTATATCAACAGCAAGCAAGAAGCTCCACAAATGAGACAGTTTATATCAAGTTCTTAGTGAAGACTCCTGTAGGTTCACTGTCATGTATGGTGAAGATTACGAACCAGATTAGTCCATACATAAATACCAAAATACCTTTCTTCTCAAGTGACATGGGTAAAGGCATGGTTGGATGGTACTTTTTTTTATTTTCATTTGGTAGAACACACAACTATAGAACCTTTGGAGGGTAGAAGAGTAAATTAATTCCACAATTACACAAATTCTACCAGAATCAAGCCATTATTTGATTATCCTGATATCTCAACCAACATTACTTTCCTATTTCATTTGCCTCAGCTTACGTGAGGAATCTGTCATTTCTAAGGACATTTGGTTCAACTATATATTGCTATTAGCAAGATTCTGTCACAATCTAAGGTCCCTAAAATTTTTAGCAAATGGACACTAAGAGTCTAAGACTATGCTATGACATGGATCATTGATCAAATAATGCTGGAGTCATGTTGGGATTCTTCCCAATCAATATACAATTTTGCCTTAAAAAAGGATTCAACGTGATGGTTTGTGGCATAACATCCTGAAAGGGAAAGTGGACAGGGCCAACAGTTAAGTCAATTAATACATGTGTCTTCAAGATTTGAATCATAACGTTCCCATGATTTAACACTTATCTAAATACTCTAATGCTTAATGCATAATTGCATGTATGTTTTTGTCGTCAGTGCATGTACCTGATTCACTAGCGTATACTTTTGTCGCGTGCAATATGCACATGTCTAGTTTGTGCATATACACGATGTTAATCCTAGATCTACATAATAATTTATGAACTCCCTACTGAAAAAGATTTTGAAGGCACATTCTCTCCAAAATCTATGTTTCATAAAAAAATACACTGAATAAAAAAAACGAAAAAGGAAAAAAATAGATAATAATGGATATTAAAAATCAGAAAAAAGAAAAAAAAAGAAAAGAAAAGTTTTACGACAAAAATTAAGCTTCGTTTTCTTCATTAAGAAATTAAGCTTCGTTTTCTTCACTTTTCTGAAAAGATTACAGACATAAAATCATCTCATATAAAGTGGGTCATTTGCTACTCGAAGTATTTTGAAATGCATGGAAATGATTATGATTTATGAGATGTTCTTTGTGATAATAAATTCTGTTATAAAGAGGAAACACTTGGAAAGTAATTGTGAGATAATAAATGCCTAATTTATGGCAAAATGTTTGAGAATGGGCTTTAATGAAAATAAAGTTTTGAAAAGGTTTTCAAAAGAAATTCATATGTTTTAATTAAAATGATTTTTTTGAGATTTCTAGAAATCACATTTAGGTCGACCTACCATATCGACAAGGACTAGTGAGACCTCTAAGTAGTTAGGGACATGTCCTAGGCAGTGGTTGTCAAGTTTTGGTCTGATGAGTGAGCTTCGTGACTATGTGGTACCGCAGAACCTAGGGTATGGTCGACCTAGATTACCCTCAGTGTCGGTGTTGGTCAGGTCTAGGGTTAGAGTTCCTAAGTGCTCAGGCACCCAAGGGTGTCGTGAAGACGTATCCTGTGCATACCCATGTGGTACAATGAGGCTGTCGTTGGGGTGGTTGAACTTCTATCTGGGGTGATTCACAACGACACTGTAGTGAGGTCGGGATTGGAGTCTCGTCTACTGCTTGTGGTCAGGTCAGTTACTTTGTAACTAGGGTGATATGACAAGTTTTGCTGAGAGTAGGTATGGTGTTAAGCTAAAATCAAACTGTGATTTAGCTTGTGAGCTGGATTCTAGCTGAGTTGAGACTTGTGATTTTGAACTAGTTTTTCAATCGTGGTTTTACTGTGATTTGTGGTATGGAATAAATTATGTTTTAACTGGACTCTAGTCGAGGATTTACCTTTTGAGAATGCATGAAAAGAGATTTACAAGATACATGGAATTTCAAAGAAGTGAAAGAAAAGTTTTGAAAAAAAGAGAGCATGGATTATGATGGATTTCTAAGATGTGGTTTCATATGTGGTTTGAGACAGCTCTTACTATGATTAAATTTCTTGGAAATAGTTTCAAATGACAAATAAGAACTTTAACAGGAAATAGTAAATATGATTTGAAAGGTTTTGTTTTGTGAAGAAAATTCTTAAATATATCGCAAAAGAGTTTTTACGGACTTAATATTTTTTTGACTGGGTTTGTAAATACAACTTGTGCTATCTTGTGAGTACTCGCTGTGATTTTTCCATAGGGTCGTATCGAGTGACATTAATGTCACTCACACGTATTTTATTTGTGCTTTATTTTCAGGTGCAACATTAGCCGTGTAGTCTAATTTTGATGCAAATTTCAAGACCACTTAGCCGTACACATGTTCTGGATAACTAGTTTTTAAATTATTTATTTGTCTATTTGTTAATCTTAGTTAATTTAACTTTAATTAAATGATTGGGTAGTATTGGTATTGTCGTGTAGCACATGGGACAATACATGTTGGGAAATTACTTATAATCTAAAGCAAAGTAACTTTCATGTTAAAAGTTTACCGCTTGCATGCATCGTATGTCTCAACCTTAGTGTCCCAAAGTATCTTTTACTCGTCTATAAGAAGCCTCAAGTACACGTTGATGTGTTTTCCTAGATGACTTGGATCAGAAATGAGCAAAAACGAAAACATATACAGCCTCTTAGTATACATAGAACGAAGTAAATTGTATGGTGTGATCATGACAGACCAACACAAGTAAACTTATCTTCAATCATGTAGACCGAAACCATCACTAGAAAGATCGACAACATTATTATGGTTTTAGCAGCAAATGAAGAGAATGACTCCTTTAGGACTTACCAATACTTATTGTCAGACGAATGCTCTATTTCAGAGTTCTGTATGTGATCTGCATGTTATGTCATATCTTTTGTAGTTTCTCTACAATAGTATAACTTCTTCAGTCTTGATGCTAGAGGGAAATAACGAATCACCTTATAAGGTACACGTGTCTTTAAGTCACTTTTGTAATGAGACTCGTGACATTCTGAATACTTTAATTTATCTTTGTGTTTCTTGTAGTACAAGCTATGATGTTTTGAGTGAGCATTAATCTTCATCTTTGCTAACTCCATCTTTCTTAACAATGGCTCCTCTGTCTTTCTTAACAACTCATAAAACTTTTAAGATTTCCCATGTAGCTCTTCATTAGTAAATGTATCAAATTTAAGACCTAACACGTCAATCACCATGTCTACAATAGGATCCGTACTAATAGGAGCAACTTTCCCATGACTTTGAAAGTCTTTTTATGTTTGAACCAATACTTATATTCTTTCACAAATACTTTTTTACATAAATGTATTTTGCACATCCTTTCTCGATTGTTTTTTCAGTAGTGCATATTTTTTACAATGACATATAATTCTTCCATCCCTTTCCACATTATCCAAATCTTGATTATATGTAAATTCCACACTCTTGAATTCCATCTAGAAAACTCATATACACTTTTCTATTCATGACTCGCGTATACATCTAATTATACGATGAGAAGAAAGAAATGATAAAATATTTAGATTGAAAAAAATGAAACATGATAAGAAATTAAGAAACAGGTGCAAATCAAGATGATACTGCTATGACAAATGTATTCTTTAATGAAATAAATAAAAAACTAATGTAATCGAGCTTCTTGAATTTTTTAAATCGAGAAATAATTAAAATAATCATGATAATGATAGAATTTCTGGAATTATTTTTTTTAGTTGTTTCTCTTTGATCTCCTTAAAATAGAGATGAGAAATAGATCCAAGATGTCATGCAAAAGTAGTACTCTTTCCACGAAGTACTTGACATATGTTACCAGCTAAAAACAAGTCTCAATTATAGAAAAGCGTTCATGTGAGCTTTCCCATCAGATGCTAGGTCCAGAAGAATGTGCTGACGTTATTATAGTTGATGAGATGAGAAGAGGAATTTCTGAAGGCCAGAAGAAGCGAGTAAACATTGGTATGCAGGAGCAATGTGTTAAATCATCTCTCTGATATCTTATACAGAACCGCAACTATTATGTTTGTTATTTTTTCTTTTTCTATTAAAATCTTCTACTTGTGAAATCTCAATCTTAGGATCATTATATACCCTTACGACTATTACACAGTGCTGAAAATATAGTTTTAAAATAGACAAGAAGCAGATGATCATAAAACTTCTCCTCCTGTGAATGCCATCTGTAACATGAATATTACACTAACAACTTATAGCTTTCGGTATACAAAAGCCTAAAAAATAAAGTAAGAAAAAAAAAAATATGAATAACCTTATCATGCAGTTATACTGGCTTGTACTTGTTTGGAAGCAATTCTTCTCCTCCATGCCGTTTTTAGCAACTGCCGCAGTTTCCTTTTTTTTTTTGCTCTCTTGTTGTGCAGGAAAAACTGAATGGAAAATTCCCATCTTGAGCTCTGCTCTTTCTTTATCCTTCTTCTCTTCTGATTGCTCCATATCCTTGCTCTTATTTTATCATGGTATCAGAGCCTTGTTGCATCATGTCTTCCGCATCTGGCGTTGGGTCTTCTGCTGCAACTTCTGTGCTGGCTTTGTTTCCAGCACTCACTTCTATGAACGTTCAAGGATTGGTTCCTGTGAAGCTCGACAAGACGAACTCTGTCTTCTGGCGAGCTTCGTTCTCTGCTTTGCTCAAGGGTCATGACCTAATGGGGTATGTTGACAACTCATTTCCCTGCCTTGCTGCTGATGTTCTTACTGATGAAGGGGAATCGGCTGTTCCTACTGCTACGATATGGAAGCGACAGGACCAGCTAATTCTTAGTTGGCTTTTCTCGTCTCTCTCTGCACATGTGCTGGCTCAGGTTGCAAATCAATCTTCATCTGCGGGAGTTTGGCAATCTCTTGAACAGATGTATGCATCTAAGTCTCAGGCTCGTTTATTGCAACTAGAATTTGAGTAGCAAACTATGAAGAAGGGTAACTTGTCAATGTCTGATTATATTGCTCATGCCGTTGCCTTGGCAGATTCTTTGGCTGTTTCTGGATCTCCTTTGTCTGAAGAAGAGATCGGGTTATATATTTTGGGAGGTTTAAGTCATGAATATGAGTTGTTTGTGACTAGTGTTACAACTCAGTCATCGTCAGTTTCATTAGCTGATCTGCAAGGGATGTTGATGAATCAAGAGATGCGGATTAATCGCAACCTCATCTTTGCTCCTGTGGCCAACTTGGCTGTCAACAATAGATTCAATAATTTTCGTGGAGATCGCGGAAGTGGCAAGTACCAGAATGATCGTGGAAACAATGCAGGACGTGGAAATAAGCATAACAGTGGTAATAATCGTGTTCAAGTTCAATGTCAGATCTGTAGTCGACCTGGTCATTCGGCTATAAATTGTTTCAAGAGGTTGGACGTGGTGAATTTTGATCCTACGCGTTCACACAATCCACTGCAAATGCTAATGCCAATGCTAATCTAGCATATAAGGGTGATACAGTTTCGGATTACGATGCCTGGTATCCGGATTCAGCTGCTACTCACCATGTTACCAATGATGTTGCTAATATCTCGTTGAGTTCACCTTATGCAGGTTCAGATTTGCTCACTGTTGGGAATGGAAATCAAGTTCCAATTACTCACACCGGAAGTGCTGCCATTGCTACTGATAATGGTAATGCAAAATTAAATAATGTTTTGGTTGTCCCAAATATTCAGAAAAATTTGCTGTCAGTTTATCGATTTTGCAATGATAATAGATTAAATATAGAGTTTGATGATGTTGGCTTTTGTATTAAGGACCGAACAACTCAGTACCCAGTCTGTCGGGGGTCAACCAGTAGGTCTCTCTACTGGTTGAGGTCTCAACCATTGAAGGATGATCAGATCAATTTGGGGTCGAGAGCTCAAGTCAATCTTGCTGTGCGCACAACTTCTGATATGTGGCATTTTAGATTGGGACATCCAAATCAACAGAAAAACTTTGCATATTATCAATGAGAATTGTTTGCCAGTTAGTAATAAGAGTCTTAACTTTTGTAGTTCTTGTTGTTTTGGAAAAACTCACAAATTACCCTTCAATGATAGTATGTCAGTTGTGAATGAGCCATTGGCGTTGATCTATAGTGATTTGTGGGGTCCAAGTCCCATACTCTCTCATAATGGATATAGATACTACATCCATTTTATTGATGCATTTTCTAAATATACTTGGTTATACCCTTTGTGTACAAAATCTGAAGCACTGATTGTTTTCATCAAATTTAAAACTATGATTGAGAATCGATTGGGTAGAAAAATAAAGGTGTTCCAAAGTGATAATGGTGGTGAATATGTGGCATTCAAAAATTATTTGCAAACTTGTGGTATCCAACATAGATTTTCATGTCCATACACACATGAACAGAATGGCAATTCTGAGAGAAAACACAGGCATATAGTGGACTCTGGTCTCACTTTATTAGCACACTCAAATCTCCCAAAATATTTCTGGACAGAGGCCTTTCAAACTGCAGTCCACCTTATTAATCAAATGCCATCAGTTTCTTTACAGAACAGAAGTCCTTTACAAGTTCTATTTAATGCTTTTCCTGATTATGCTTTCTTGAAAGTCTTTGGGTGCAAATGTTACCCAAACTTGAGGCCTTATTTGAGCAACAAATTTAATTATCGCACCACTCCATGCATATTTCTAGGATATGCTCAAGAACACAAAGGGTATCTATGTTATTCTCCTGAAAATAAGAGAATTTATATTTCCAGAGATGTGGTATTTGATGAAAAGGATTTTTCACTGAATGAGACTCTTAATTCTTCTCCTCAGCATGCAATGCAGGATCAAAATGAAGCCGCAGATTTTTCAAAAGTAATCTTTCCTTGCAGATCTCAAAATGTTCAAGAAAGGCTTTCTTTTGAAGAGGAGACGTCAGAAGGTAGTCAACAACCTACCTCTATGGATCCTATAGCAGAATCTGAAGATGAATTGAACTTGGCAACAGAATCTCATCTTGATACAGTTACTCCACAGAATAACAGACCTGTTACTCGAGCTTCAAAAGGTATATTTAAACCAAACCCCAAGTATGCTTTACATGTGATTGGCACTAGAGATACACCTTCTTGTTTTGATCAAGCAATTAAGGATCCAAATTGGGTCTCTGCCATGAATGCCAAGTATGCAGCCTTACTTAAAAATAATACTTGGTCTTTAGTACCTCCACCTAAAGATGCAAATATAGTTGGATGTAAATGGATTTATAAAATCAAAGAAAAGTCAGATGGAACCATAGAGAGATACAAAGCAAGATTGGTAGCTCAGGGGTATTCTCAGCAATTTAGGATTGATTATAATTAGACTTTTAGTCCAGTGGTTAAACCTATAACTATAAGGACTGTTTTAAGTCATGCCTTCTCAAGTGAGTGGAAGATGAGACAACTAGATGTATCCAATGCTTTTTTGCATGGGGACATTGAAGAAAATATATACATGCGCCAACCAGCAGGATTTATTGACCAAGAGCATCCAAATTTTCTGTGTAAACTCCATAGATCCTTATATGGCTTGAAACAAGCTCCAAGAGCTTGGTTTAGTAAACTAAAGTCTTTCTTACAGCAGTAAGGTTTTTAGGAATCAAGAAGTGATGTCTCTTTGTTTATCAAGAAAACTAACAAATCAATCACATATATACTCATATATGTTGATGATATTATAATTACAGGATCATTATTCAGTGAAATCCAAAGTGTGACCATGCCGGACCCGGAGGGAGGCGGGAAAGGGATCACAGCCATGCCATTGGATGGCGAAGGCGCAAGGACAAGAAGAAAGAGAAAAGGAGTCGCCACCTAGTCTTTTAATGGAAAGACGAGGAAAACCACAAAAGG